>BQNB010003501.1:82909-114444 GCA_026074375.1 Tanacetum coccineum | reverse complement strand
TTGTTACCCTACAAATGACAGCGAGAATCTTGGAAAACTATAACCAAGGGCTGATATTGGAATTTTCATTGGATATGCACCAAGCAGAAAAGGTTACAGAACAAACTAGTCCTGTACAAACTAGTTGGAAACTATTCACGTTTAATTCGATGAGCTTACTGAGCAAATGGCTCCTGTACAAACTAGTCCAGGACCCGCTCCTAACCTGTTGACGCCTGGACCTATAAGTTCAGGGCTCGTACCTAATCCTGCTCCTGCTATACCATATGTACCTCCCACCAATAAAGAATTGGAGTTGCTGTTCCAACCAATGTTTGATGAATATTTCACTTTACCAGGTGATCGTCAGGTTCCTACTATTAATGCAGTTCAAGTCTCGGTTAATTTAACCGGTCCATCAGTATCCATCTCCTGTGATCAAGATGCACCATCGGGAAGTCATTTAACATCATCCTCGGATCATCAATCCTCTTCGGTACATCATGGTGTTGCAGCTGAGCAATCTTTTAAAGTTAATCCTTTTTCTGCGGCTGATCCCGAACCATTTGTCAATGTGTTTGCCCTAGACTCGAATTCCGAAGCATCATCGTCTGGGGTAATCATGACAACTGAACCCAACCAATCCACTTAGCCGCATGAACATCTCCAAAAATGGACCAATTCTCATCTTATTGTCAATATTATTGGGAACCCCTCTCGACCGGTATCCACTCGAAAACAGCTTGCTACAAATTCTTTATGGTGCTTTTACAACTCAGTATCGTCCAAAGTCGAACCGAAAAACTTCAATTCTGCTGTTACTGAAGACTGTAGGTTTCAAGCCATGCAAGATGAAATCCATGAATTTGATCGACTGGACTAAGGGAATTAGTGCCAACCCTCCAGACTATGCCATGATTAATTTCTCTCAATGGATTTATGAATATGAAACTGTGACGAGTATGTGATGTGCTAAAAACAAGGCACTCAGTACAAAAGGATATCATCAAGAAGAAGGTCTTGATTTTGAAGAATCCTTCGCCCCGGTCGCTAGACTTGAAGCCATCAGAATATTTCTTGCCAATGCTGCCAGCAAAAACATGACAGTTTATCAAATAAGTGAAAAACTGCCATTCTTAATGCAGCTGAAGGAAGAAGTCTAGTTAGCCAACCCGGAAGGCCTTCGTTGACGCCAGACGTCTACATCAAGCATACCATCTGAAGAAAGCACTTTCCGTAAACATGACCCCGTCGTGGTATACACTTTGTCAAGTTCCATTTGCTCGCATAAGGATTCCCCAAGGGTGTAGACGATCCAACCTCGTCATTCGGATAACAGGCAAACACCTCTTCATGTGCAAAATATATGTTGATGATATAATTTTGTCCTCACTGATCCCAAAGACGTGACTATTTTTTCTAATGTATAGAGTCTTCTAAATTTCAAATGTCATGAAGGTCAAATAATCTTTTTCTGGTCTTACAAATTCACAAAATCCTAGAGGCCTATTCATAAATCAATCTAAATATGCTAATGAGATTTTAAAGAAATTTGATCTTCATAAAAGTGACCCTGTTGACACTCCCATGGTGGAGCGAACAAAACTGGATGAGGACCTCTCAGGGATCCCTGTTGACCAGACTCAATATCGTGGTATGGTTGGATGCCTGATGTATCTCACAGCCAGTAGACCTGACCTGGTTTTTGATGTGTGCATATGCGCGATATATCAATCTAAGCCCACTAAAAAGCACCTGGAAGCAGTTAAACGGGTCTTTTAGTACATCCAAGGAACCATCAACATGGGTCTTTAGTATTTGAAAGACACCGCCATGGCACTAATAGCATACGCAGATGCAGATCATGCAGGTTGTCAAGACACTCGAATAAGTACATCCGGTAGTGCTCAATTCTTGGTGATAAGTTAGTAAGTTGGTCATCAAAGAAGCAAACTAGAACGTCCATCTCTTCTACAGAGGCTGAATACATCGCTATGTCTGGATGTTGTGCCCAAATTCTATGGATGAGGTCTTAATTATCGGATTATGGCTTTACATACAATCACGTCCCTCTATATTGTGACAACTCAAGAAGTGCTTACCAACCTCTGATGCTACACGATCAGCACTCAGGTTCTAAACACATCAACATCTGACATCATTTCATCAGATAACAAGTGGAGAAAGGAGTGGTTGAGTTGTATTTCGTGAGGACATAGTATCAACTGGCGGATATATTCACAAAGGCACTGCCCAGAAAACGATTCGAATTCATTCTCCCGAGGCTTGGCATGAAGAGTATGAAGCCAGAGACACTCAAACGTCTTCAGGATGAATACGGTATGAGTATTACAGACTTTGCTATCTAAGTCTCCTATGTAATTTTGTACCATACTCAATAAAAAAGGCAAATACAAAATATAAAACCAAAAAAAATACCAGAAAAATCAGAAAATTGAAAATACCAAAAATAGTTTTTCAAGACATGTCTTCCATTTATCGATAACATTTACGGACCTAGAAATGTCATTCAATAATGATACGGGTCTTTAAATGAAGTTTGAACGGAAGTTTAAACTTTTCAAAACATGTCTTTATGGCTTGCTATTATTTTTGATATGCAACCCGGTTTTCAAAATGAGGAAAGCATGTCGCCAAAAAGACGGTTGTTCCTAACAACGGGTGATTAAGTTCTCCCGGGCATGGCTTACTTTATATCCATGCCACTCCGATCTAATGTACGCTTCAGTGCATTATTTCTTAATAAAGAAGAGAAGTCTTCTTTTTATCCGAATCCTTTTTCGTCTATGATTCTTCAGGAAAGTATTCGTGTATCTCATGGTGGTTTTTATGTTGTTGGAAAATCAATCGGACTTCAATTTTCATAAATTTTTGATACTCAATCAACGACTACTGCTTTTTAAATAGAAAACGGGTCATTGATTGAGGGGGAGAGTATTTTCAAAAATCTATGACAATTAACGAGCCTCGGTTTTTCATTGAACAATTAATTAAGAAAAGATTTGTATCTAACGGAGTTTTAATTTGAGGGGGAGTTAATCTAGTATTAACTGTAAAGGTCAAGTTTATCATTAATGTGTAAGTGTAGGGTCTTATGTGCAATTTGCTAACTGTTTTCTTAGCTTATAAATCTTTAAGGACCATATATGCCATTCTTGTATCTTGAATTGCCCTAAGAAAACCATTTATCCTTAAAAGTATAGGTTTATAGATGTCCAAGGGCTAGTCTTGCCAAAATTCAAAACCTGAACCCTAAGTATAAAAGGCCCCATTGCGTTTTGACTTGGTCAAATCGCAACATAGACCAGTCAACCCCCTTTGACCTTTTCTCTCTCGACCCAAAACGCAATCGCGTCTGAGATTTGTCCCATTCGTGACCTCATGCCAATTATTGAACTAGGTATTGTGTATTTAATGTTTTATAACATCTAATCTAGCATTATCTTCAATATCATGGCCTGAAATCCTTAATTGTGTGCGTTTTGTAGATCTTTATGGATTTTCATCATCTTAATCTTTGTTAGTGAATAATCTTGTGATTTAATTGCTGGGTTACCTTCATAATGTGTTATTGATGCTTCGTTATGTGTTTAATTGGCTTCCCCTCTCATCATGTGTTTGTCCTTGGATTTGTCGATTGGGTTTTTGACTTTTCTAGTTAAAACTCAGTCGTGTGTTGTTGTTTCATGCTTGTTGTTTAAGTAAATGATTTAGAATGTTATTGGTTGCCTTATTCGTGAGTTTGGATTGCCTAGAAATGCCTTAGTGTGTTAGTTGGAATCTGAGATTTAAAACCTTCTTGGTTGCATTTTGTATAAAGTGCTTGATTGCGTTTTATATGGAATCCCTTTGTTGCGTTTTGCCTGATATATGCCTTTGCGTTTTGCCTGATATATGCCTTTGCGTTTTGAGTTTCAATATGCTCTTGCTTTTTGATTGTAATATTGTGCAAAGCAGGACAAAACGCAATCAATTGCGTTTTGTGATTGAAGACCCTCATTAGTATAAATGTAGGACCCACCTTTTCAAAAAAAATTCAAAAATGTTACGTTTTGATTATATTTGAATAAAATATTCCTCCGTTTGTCTAATTGCATTTTGCCTGATTGCTTGTTGTCTATTGCGACTTGCCTTTGCGTTTTGTCTATTTTTTATTAATATATTCTTTGCGTTTTGGGTGTTGCATTTTGTGTGCATTGTGTTTTGCCTATTGCGTTTTGATTATTCTAATAAAAATGGTCATTGCGTTTTGGCTTTTGCATTCTCTGCGTTTTGTGTGATGTGTTTTCCCAGCTGCATTTTGTCATGTCTTCTGAGTTTTGGTCATTGTGTATTGGTCACTGAGTTTTGTCTCCATTTTCATGAGTTGACTTTCGTTGACTTAAGTGTTGTACATCTCAGTTGACTATCACTTCAATATGATCATTGTGTCTCTTTGACTTGGACTTATGTCTATGACTGATTAACTCCTGAGCATCTACTCACATCTAACATCTCCTTTTTGTATGTACGTCTTTCAGTGAATGTGACTGTGCAGATACAATGGCTAATGTTAATGCTAATGCTCCTACTGAACAAGCACCTGCTATGGCACCACCCACTCGTACCGATTATCAAATCTTGCCTCTCAGCATATGGGTGCCTATAGGAAAAATCAACTGCTATTTGGATGTTGATAGGTCGCAAAGCAATCCAATCTACAAGATTGCGGTGGACATTCTGAAGTACACCAACTTCTTCAGAGCTTTCATTGCTTCCTCGATAATTCCATCAATCTATATTTGACAGTTTTGGGACACTGTTCGATGTAACAAAATCGCCGGGTGTTACAGGTGTCAACTAGATGAGCAATGGTTCGATCTCACCAAAGACACACTCAGAGACGCCCTTCAAATCACACCAGTCGACAACAATAATGCATTTTCTTCCCCTCCAACTCCTGATGCTCTTATCAAATTTGTCAACGATCTAGGTTACCCGAAAGTTATCAGAACCTTATCTGATGTCGTGACTAATGACATGTTTCAACCATGGAGAGCACTCACAATAATCATTAACTTGTGTCTTACGGGAAAGACTTCAGGGTTTGAAAGACCAAGGGCTCCAGTGTTGCAGATTCTTTAGGGCGTTGTCAATCGAGCCCATATCGATTATGCAGAGAAAATGTAGGAAGAATTCACCCAATCCATCCATACTTTCATTGAAGACAAAAAGAATCTATCACAACATACTCAGGGAAAGAAGAAAGCCACCCTTATTGTGATCCCGAGTGTTAGGTTCACCAAGCTTATCATCTATTACTTACAAAGCAAGCACAAGTTCCACCCGAGACCATGTTCTCTACTTTATTTGCCTAATGAAGAGTCTGTTCTTAGATATCTCAAGTTTTGTGCTAAGGGAACCAAACGGGAAGTATTTGGGATGCCTATTCCGAATGATCTTATCACTGATGACATTCGAGGTGAACAATACTACAATGCTTATCTGGAGAAAGTAGCTAAGCATCAAAGATATCTTGTTGGTAAAGAAGTTAGTAATCTTGACTCTCCTGCACCTAAACTTGCTAAGGCTACCAAACCCAAAGCAACCAAGCAATCTAAGCCCTTAGCACCTAAAGCAGCGCCAATCACAAAACCTTCAGCCGCCAAGACCTCCAAATCGACTTCATCTCAATAACCCAAACCCAAACCCAAACCTGCACCTGGCAAGCCTCAGGAGAAGAAACAAAAGCTGGTTACTGAAACCTCTGAGGCTCCATCTCTAGCCAAACAATCTAAAGCTGGTAAGGTGGTGAAGAAGTGAACGCAAAAGAGCTCTCTTCAGTTGGTAGATAAGTTTGTTGATGAAGGTGTTCCAGTGAATGAACCCAGGATTGGTGATGAAGAGGCTGATATGCAAAAGGCAGTGGAAAAAAGTTTAAAGGAAGTTCACGCGGCTCGTCAGGGTCCACTTCCACCGGTAGTGATCAGGGAACCTGAATCTGGAAAATTTCAACCGCTTCCGGAAGTACATGGTAAGGGAAAAGAGAAAGTCAGTGATGAACAAGTTTCCCTAGATCTACTCACTCTTCAAACACCAAAGAAGAAGAGCCCTGCTGATCAATATATCTTCCAGAGGCGCACTCCTGCACCAACCGAATCCTTAGGTCATGCTGAATCTCTTTCATTGTATGCAGAACTTGGTCTGACTGACAGTGACACGGAATCCGATGAGGAAGTACCTCTTATGGTCAAAAGTGGAGCTCAAGATGAAGGCCAGGCTGGACCAAACCCTAGCGTACAAGATGAAGACCAGGCTGGACCAAACCCTAGTGTACTAAATGAAGGCCAGGCTGGACTAAACCCTGGTGAGCATGATGAAGGCCAGGCTGGACCAAACCCTGGTGATGCTGCAGCATCTTAATCTCCATCAAGTCATATTGTTCATGCTAGACCAAACCTTGAACACATGGATCTTGAGGCCTCTGATACTTCAATTCAACCAAACCCTGAGCAAATGGATGAAGAATTCACTACAACGGCTTATCCAAATGTTCGAGAGATCCTTAAACTCCCAACTGAAGGTGAAGTAAGACTTGAGGAACCTGCAAGCTCTGCTGGAACCCTGTCTTCTCTACAAAATCTTGACAAGGAACTCAGCTTCACCAATCAGTTCCTTGCGGAGAAGTCACAGGAAGACAAACCTAAAAAAACCAATATTGAAGCGGAGGTTCAATCTATGGTCACAGTTCCCATACATCAGGACACCTCGTCAGTTCCTCTAATGACCACTCCGGTTATTGATCTCACTGTCTCTCAACCAGCTTCCACAACGGTTCAAGCATCAATACCAGCATCTACAGCAACGGTCACTGCAATAACAACAACAACAACTCTTCCACCACCACCACCTCAACCACAACAAGGCTCCTCAGATTCGATATTAATCCAGCACATTGGTGAACTTGAACAACATATGGCGGATATGGTGGAGGCAAACCAAGCCCTGGAGGAAAGATTTGACAAACAAGGGAATAGGCTGTATAATTTAGAGAATTTTGATATTCCCCATAAGGTGAGCAAAGCAGTGGATGAAATCGTCACTGATGCTGTTGACTGGGATATTCAAGCTCCTCTCAGGGATCGCTTCAGAGATGTGACAAAAGCTGACATGAAAGAGATCCTTCACCATCGCATATGGGAATCCAACTCCTACAAAGATCAAGAAGATCACAGGAAGTTGTACGAAGCTCTGGAGAAGTCAATGGCCCGTGATCGCACTGACCAGCTCCTAACTGATTTGGCTGAAGCACGAAGAAAGAAGAAAAAGAGACATGATTCACCAAAAACACCACCTGGGTCTCCACCTCATCAGCTACCTCCTCCTCCTCCACCAACAGGTTCATGTGGAACTTTAGGAGCTTCTGGAGCTTCTAGATCGTCTTAATTGCCTCCGCCTCCTCCACCTCCATCCACCAACCAGAGTGATCAATCGAAAAGCACAGATGCTCCAAGCTCTTCAAAGACAGCTGCTTTAGCTGAATATACGGCTTGGACGAGAACTGACATAAGACTCAAGCCGTCTGTCTCATCAATTCCTAAAGATTTACATATGGATGATGATACGGCTCTCAACGAACAGGTACATTCGTCTGATGATGAAGACCTCGGGAATGATCATCTTCCCACGGTGAACTTGAAGCAAAATTGGTGGAAGCCACTTACTGAAGACAGACCTACTGCACCTGAACCTACCTGGTCCATCCTGTCATTTAACCTGCCTGTCCCAATGAACAAATGGGCATCTTCTCTTGCATCTACCTATGCACCTCCACCAGAGAACTCATTACTGGCGCAGACTAGTGACATAGCAATTTTTATGGACTGGTTCTGTAAAAAGCAAGGGATCACGGAACTCAAACCACAAGACCTGGAAGGCCCTGCATTTGAAATTGTCAAAGTCTTCCATCCTAATGTGATTCATCTCCAGTACCAAATGGAAGAATGCCACAAACTACTAACCGATCAAGTGGATGAGTCAATCATCTGGTATAATGTCAGCAAACCACTACCACTGGGTGGTCTACCAAGTCAAGTCACAATTCAATCTGACTTCTTCTTCAACAAATACTTGGAGTATCTAAGATACGGTCACAAGGGTGGCAGACCTGCGTTGTCAATCTCGAAGATGGAGGCATCCTATTATTCTGATGTTGGTTTAGAGCAAATAGTACCCAATCAGATGTGGATTGAAGAGGAATGCAAGTATAACATTACTGCTATGTATGATATTTCTCATTGGTGGTTCCAAAGACAATGATTCTACATTGACAAATACATATCTGAGGGTGATCGCAGAGCTATTTAGACTCATATGCGGATTTTAAGTGTTGTCAGAATTGAAGTCTTTTCTTTGTATGGGTACGATTACATGAAGAAGATCGTCCTTCGTAGAGCGGATCTTAACGAACATATTATTGCAGAAAGAGACTTCAAATATCTGTACCCAAGTGACTTTGAAGATCTGTACTTGTTGAACCTTCAAGGTCACCTGAATCATCTACCACCCAAAGATAAGAAGATTCTCTCTACTGCAGTCAACTTATGGACCAGAAACTTAGTTATCAGACAACGCGTAGAAGACTTCCAGCTGGGGATTGAAAGCTACCAGACTCAGCTAAACCTTACTAAACCTCGATGGGATGCCACTGGCTTTGAATACAAGCATGACTTCACAGTAATTGATTCTCCAAGAGACGTCACATTTAGGGATAAATATGGGGTTCAGGTGATCATGAGGTTCAATGAGATCTACAAGTTCAGTGACGGCACTCTGCAACAGATTGATAAGGCATTGGACTACCGGGTCAAGGAATTCAAAGTCAACAGGATGAATTCGGGTTTGAACACATGATTTTGGACAAGGAAAGATGTCGACAGAAGCAAGGAATTCATGTTTTCCATTCAGAAATGACTTAAGACAATGAGGATCTTCTGTAACCTGGAATGCTTTGTTGGTGGAAGAGTAAGAGAGGGAGACTACAGACTTCTACAGAGAACCGAATGATCACATCATCTCTGCAATCAAGGTCCATCTCGTGTGGGGTATTCTTATATATGTACATTATAAAGTAGTGATTACGATGTATTTTGTATCAGTATATTCAGTTATAATATGTTCCATTATCGGCTTGTATAAATCAGACACAGTTTCTCCCAAATTTTCCTAACTTAAATCAATTAAGACATAAAATCTCAACGGGTTTAAAAAATTTAATCGGGGGAGAAAATATGATTTAATTATGAAAATCTAATAAAAAAATGTGATCTTTTGGACTCAAGTGTAGGCTCTCCTATATGTGCTAAACTTTTTTGAATATCGATGCACATATTGAGGGGGAGCGAATGGTGTATGATGGCAATTGTGGAAATACCAAAGACCGACCTTGTAATTACTGTATCGGAGTTATAAGGATGGTAAGGTTAGGTATTCGTTCCTATGATCCCGCCAGAGCCGGAGGGATCTACCCAGGGACAATCCACTAGTTAGTGTAAAAGTCTTTAGGTATGATTACAAAAGGAGTAATGTGAGAATAAGGGAATAGTGCAGACTGAGATGGAGCTAGTACTAGAACATACCCAACAAGGTACTAGTAATGAAGTCTCGGTAAGCACTGAAAGGGTTGAAGAATGAAAAAGAAATGTTAAGATAAAGGGTGAAAAGAAAGCAGCCCTCCTTAAACATTAGGCAGAAACCGGGTCACTACATATGCTGTCAGAATCACATGGTTGATTGCTGACATTGAAGACAAGTATCATGGACCCAGTGATACGCTACACAACCCTCCCTAGCCACTCAAGATCCCTCAAAGGATTCTTGTTTTCATGTTTCTTACAGAGTCAATACATTTCTAGGATTCTCCACTCGAGTTCAGCGATATTTGAAAAGGTGGCAGTCAGCTCCTGCCTCAGACTACAAAAACCAAAAGTGACTATGAGTCTAGAGCCATGAGTATTCTAAATCTCGTTAGGACACTAATACAAACTACGCTTGCTCATCACACACTGTGAGTTTAAGTAAGATTTTAAGAGTCCTACATATTATCCTCGTGGTATTGCCAAAACATCCGAGTGATACGTAAGTAATCACAATGAAGATGGAAATCCTTCTAGAGCCAACATCAAACAAGCTCTTGGTAGGTGACATGTGAGATCCACTATGGATTAAACTTGTGACAAATGGAAAGCAACGATGGTGCGATTCTTTATGAATCAAACTTGTTCCAGGCACTGAATTGACGAATAGTTTTTGAAAAACCTTTCGATGTGCTCAACAATTGATTTTCGAGCACATTGACTATGCGTGTCTTTCAAAACAAATGAGTTTCTGATGAAATTTGATTTTATGATATAAAACCGTCGATGTGTCACAAAAATTCTTTTCTGGGTGACACGCGACTGATGTTTAAATCAATTTTTCATTAATCAGTGGGTTTTAATTCACTGGTTCACTCACTCCGTGCTTTGTCTACTTTGAGACGCTTCGGTTTGAGAACGGCTAGCGCAGCTGCGAAACCCTGTCAAGGATATTCTTCAAAATTCTACCTGATCACAGGCAGTATTTATACAAAATAACAAGGAACCGTGGTTCTTGCAACCTTATTCAACGAAAGTGAACAAAGACACTTTTGTTTGTTTATCACTAACAATTTATTGCAGGAAATTCCCGACTGTAGACGGTAGCATCTGATGATAAGAGACATGTCAACTCACAGCCCCATGCTCACACTTCAATCTCATTATCAAAGACATGATGATAGCTGAAAGACCTACAACACAGCTTCCGCAACTCTGATGCATACCATTATGATCCAGAAAAGTGTGAGCATTCGGGTCCGAAGGTCACAACATCACATGAAGGTAATACTCCACAACAAGGATGATTAATAGATTTACTATAGATGATGATCTCAAAGAAAGCTCAAATATCACACAAGTCTAAGGAACAAAGCTCAAAGATCACTACTTGCAGTACAGAGACTAATCTTGAAGAATCAAAAGTCTACGAGCCAGAGTAAAAGTTCAAATCATAGATTGCTAGGATTCAATTTGTATTTTTTGGGGTGACCTCCCTTAGGGGGAGATTGTTAGGATTATGAAAATCCATGTAAAAGACTCGGTCACCCCGTGTTATGTCTAGCATATGTTAGCTCGTAGCCTTAATATTAATCGTTTAATTACCGTATGACTTATGGTGTTGGGCTGGGTCTTTACCCACATGTTAGCCCACTCCATAGCCCACTTAGGGGCACAAAACTCTTGTATTTATACCCCATTTCCAGCCATGGGAAGGGGTTGGTTGTTCATTTGATATTACATACACTAAAGGTATTTTTCTCTCACTAGAATCCTACTTTCTCTCTCTAGAAATCGGCCAACCCATCATCTATATCTTGTGTTATGATATCCAATTTACTACAAGGTTGTCAATTTAATGGCAGGAGACTCATCTCATGGCAGTTTAAGAAGCAAACAATTGTGGCTACTTCTATTACAGAGGCAGAGTATGTTGCTGCTGCCAACTGCTGTGAGCAAGTATTGTGGATTCAGAATCAAATGTTAGACTATGGGTTCAATTTTATGAACACAAAATCTACATTGATAATGAAAGCACAATCTGCATTGTAAAGAATCCAGTATTTCACTCTAAAACAAAGCATAGTGAGATTCGGCACCACTTCATTAGGGATGATTATGAGAAAAAGCTTATCCAGGTGCTTAAGATTCACACTGATGATAATGTGGTTGATCTTTTAACCAAAGCTTTTGATGTTAGCAGGTTCAATTTCTTAATTGTTAACATTGGAATGCTTAACCTATAGTTGCATTAGTTCAGGGGAGGCAAGATGGCAGAATAAATTATTGTACAGTTTATAAGATGATTCTTAGTTAGCAGATGAATTTTAGATGATGTCATGATATATTGAGGTTAATTATGTTCTTTGGAATGAGGATTGAGGGTTACATATGGTACTTAGTCAGTTAGTGCTGCCAGTCTTAGTTAATACTGGTAGGTAAAAACTTAGTACTCTCAGGCCAAAAGTTAGTATCGCCAGGCAAAGTTAGTACTGTTGGGTTACCGTTGGGAAAGATGCTACTAGGAGTCTAAAGTATAACTTGTAACAATTTCTTCGCATTTGGGTTGACTCATCCTATATAAACCCTTTCTAATTGCTCAGTTTATTCACCTAATCTCTCTCCCACGCTCTTGAATCACAAACCCTAATCCCTCTAATTACCGACGATCATCTGTTACACCTCAATGGCTACTCTCGAATCTTGTCCTAAGCATAATATGGTTGTTTGCTTGGAGAAAACTGAAAAGAATGCTCCATTCCATGAGATAGTAGACTTTCTTACAAGAAGCTCGATTTACTACTCTTTTACTGTAAGTCCTATTGTCTCTATTTTCCTTATTGAATATTTTGGAACACTGCTACTTCAAAAACAGTCAATAATGTTAGTTACATTAAAGCCAAAGTTGCTGGCAATGCTGTATCAATTACTGAAGCATCAATTAGAAGAGATCTTGGAATTGGTTGTCTCACAAATTCAGAGATTTATGAAAACCTTCAATTGATGGGGTATGAGAGAGATCTTACAATTCTTACTTTTTAAAAAGCTTTCTTCTCCCCACAATGGAAGTACCTAGTTCATACCCTAATTCACTGCCTTAGTTCAAAAAGTACTTCTTGGGATCAACTTCCTACAAATATTGCATCTGCAATGATTTGCTTAGTCACAAATAGAAAATTTAATTTTTCTAAGATGATTTTTGAGGGTATGATTAGGAACTTGGATGCTAAGAAGAAATTTTTAATGTATCTAAGATTTGTTCAAGTGTTTTTGAATAACCAACTTTCAAACCTACCTGCCTCTTTAGATAACCTTCCAATACATGTCCTTACCAAAAAGGTTTTCACTAATATGGCAAAGCAAGGACTACACTTTTCAGGCCATGTTACACCTTTGTTTGCTAATATGTTGACTCAAGCAGTAGTAGATGAGGGTGAAGGTTTAGAACAACCCACTGAACCCCAACCAACACCCTATCCTACTCAACCTAGTACAGAAGACCAACCCCCTGTGACTGAATCATCATCTAGACATGACACTACCCAAGACTCTAAGAACACCTTAGAGGGCACTGGTGGAAGTAAAGGGGATCAAGTTAAGTCACCTCATGATAGTCCTCTTTCAGGTGGTCACACATCTGACAGAGCTAAGGGTGGCATGAACCTAAAGGAGTTATTTGTTCTCTGCACTAACTTGTCAAACAGGGTTCTTACTTTGGAGGCTTTCAAAGATACTCAGGCTGCCAAGATCCTTACATTGAAAACTAGAATCAAGAAGCTGGAGAAAAGGTGCAAGCCCAGCATCTCACATCACAGAGCATGGTTAAGGAGTATGTCTTTTTTGTCAAAGAAGAAAAAGTTGAGTAAGAAGGAGTCTATATCTAAACAGGGGAGGAAAAATGCCAAACCTGGACCAACTAAAGATGATAGTGCTGAACTTGATGCTGAATTGGATGAAACTATGAAGTATATGGACATGGAGTAAGTTGTGAATGAGGGGAGGCAAAGCAATGAGACTGAGAAGCTAAATTTGGATGTTGATACTAAAGTAATTGCTGAAGACAAGGGAAGTGGTGAAAAGGGAGGTAGCACAGTTAGTACTGCTAGGCCAGATGTTAGTACTGCTAGGCCAGATGTTAGTACTACTAGGCCAGATGTTGATACTGCTAGGCAAGAAGTTGGTACTGCTGATCCAACAACTCCTCCAACAACCACAACAATCTTTGATGATGAAGAGATGACCATTGCAGACACCTTGATTAAGTTGAAAGATTACAAAGCTAAAGGTGTTGCTTTCAAAGATATAGAGGATACATATAGACCTGCAAGATCAATTCTAACATTGAAGCCACTTCCAACAATTAATCCTAAAGACAAAGGCAAAGGTGTTTTAGAAGAACCTGAGCCTGCAAAGAAGATGACTAAAAGTGATTTTGATGCTGCTCAGATTGCTAGAGATGAAGAGGTTGCCAAACAGTTAGAAGTAGAACTGCAAGCAAAGGTGGAAAGGGAAAGACATAGAGAGGAACAAGCATCTATGGATTACATTGCAAACTTGTATGATGAAGTTCAAGCAAGAATAGATGTTGATCATGAATTAGCAGTCAGATGATCTCATGAAGAACAGGAAAAGTACACTGTGGATGAAAGAGCAAAGCTATTAGCAGAATACTTTAAAAGGAAAAAGAAGCAACTAGCAGAAGAAAGAGTTGCTGCTATCAGGAACAAACCTCCAACTAAAACTCAATTGAGAAGCTTGATGATGACTTACCTTAAAAACATGGGTAGGTTTACTCATAGTCAGTTGAACAAGAGAAGCTTTGAAGACATTCAGGCTCTATATTAGAAGGAATAGGCATTGATTGCAGATTTTGTTCCTATTGGGTCTAAAAAGGATGAAAGGAGGGTTAGAGATATAAACAAGAAAGCTGAAGGTGAAAGCAGTGATAAAGGTGTGGACAGTACAAAGAAGAGAAAAGCAGGATCAAGGATGAAGAGGATGTCTAAAGGGCAAAAGACTGATGCTGATTTTGAAGAGAAAGAGCAACTAAAAGCTTTTCTGAATATAGTTCCTGATGAAGAAGGAGAAGTCAATTATGAAGTTCTTGACAAAAGTATCTAATTGTTGACTGGGAGTCTAAATTTTATCATACTGATAGATATGGAGAACCTCGTGACTATTACAGAGTTTTTAGAGCTGATGGAAGTTCAAGATATATCAAGACTTTCACTGAAATGGTTTTAAGGTTTGATAGGTTGGACTTCATTGAGTTACATAGTCTAGTGATGCAGAGATTTGAAACAACAAATCCAGAAGGAATTGATCTAGTTCTTTGGGGTGATTTAAGGATTATGTTTGAGGAAAATACAGATGATGATCTTTGGAAGAATCAAGAGGAATGGATTCTTAAGAGTTGGCATTTCTATGAAAACTGTGGAGTTTATACCTTAATGCTAGAAGATGGTACTGAGTTTTATATGCTAGCAAAAAGAAGGTATCCACTTACAAAAGAAACTCTTGGGAGGATGTTGGCTTTGAGATTGATAGTTGAATCTGAAAGTGAAGCTGTTTTTGATCTGCTTAGATTTATTCAGAAGTAGATAGATGAATTGTGAAGTGTTTTGGGAATCAAGAAGCTAAGATGGATATGAGAAAGTTCTTCAAGTGTTGGTTTCATCACCACACAACAAATGGTCCTCAGTTCACCATGTCTAACAGACATCAAGAACTGGCTAGTCCAGAGTAAACGGCTTCTGGTAAAGACTTCTCAAATCTGTTAATGGCTGATAGTTTGCCAAAAACTATATGGTTCTCAACTCACCATGCTTCACAGTAAAGAGTTGGCTAGTCCAAAGAAAACGGCTCTTGGTAAAGACATCTCAAATCCGTTAATAGTTGATAGTTTACTCAAAACTATATGGTTATCAATGCACCATGTTTTTGCAATAAAGCATTGGCTATTCCAGAGCAAACGGCTACTGGTAAAGAAACATCAAATCCGTTTATGGCTGGTAGTTTGCCAAAAACTACATAGCCAACTTAGTTGGTGTTGCTGTATTGCTGAGTTGCTGAGATGATGTAAAGATGACAAACACTAGAAGCTAATGAATGTTAAAGATTACAAAGTCACAAAAGAGTTCAAGTTCATTAGAGAACAGATCAAAGAATAGCTATGTGTTTGGATACATCCTCCCGGTGTACAAGAAGCTTAAACTGAAGAAACATAAAGGTTAACAAGTGAACATCATGTTTAGGGGAGGATTTTTAGGAATTATGCTTTCCTGACTTAATACTGTTAGTATTAGTTAGTTAGTGATGCCGCCAGTATATTTGTTAGTACTGGTAGTAGAGTTAGTACTGTTAGTAGTAAGTTAGTACTGCTAGCATATATTAGTTAGTACTGTTAGGAGATATGCATGAGTTATAATAGGAATAGATATGTATTATGTCTTCACACGGTTTGTAAGCCCATTAGGGTTTCCTTGGTGTATAAAAGGAACCCTACGGCACTAGTTAGAAATATCAAGTTTCACATATATTCATAGTTAGTATTCTGTAATCTAGCAGATTAATAGTAATCAAAGTTCTGTTTTATTCATTGTTCTTCTTAGCAGTATAAGTTAGTTTCTACATAACTTATATTGTTCATAGTCATTGTTTCTCTTGTAGTTAATTTGGATCTATCCAGATTGGCTAACACCCTTAACATTCTAGAAAGATCTATTCAGATTGGGATCAACACTTTGGTTGTGGGAAAGGTCTTGGAGCTAATTATGGAGGATGGACCTCGTTGCGGCTTGCATCTCAATGTCGATAAAACTAAGGTTTTTTGGCCAAAGGAAGATCCTCGAAGCAGACTTGTGGGTGTTTTCCCACCTACTATTGCCCGACCCCTACATGGTGTTAAACTACTTGGTGGTCCTGTTAGTGTAGACTCTGATTTTAGTAGTGGGCTTGTGTTGAAGAGAGTGGCCAAATCCATCAAGTACGACAAATGGCTTTATGGAAGTCTCAAATGGAGGACCATACTTCTGACTGGCTTAGGGTGGTTCCGATCATTGGGTTAGGACAGACGATGAACGGTAGGACCTACCGGTGTGTGCTAGGCTATCGGTTAGGTGTTCCTTTATTTCTTGCTTCGAAACCATGTTCAGCTTGCTCCTGGATCTTTATGGGGGATATTTATGGGTACCATGCGGTGTCGTGTGTTGGTATTGTTGGTATCAAACATCGGCATAACGTGGTGCGTGATACCCTTGTCGACATATGTTATCGATCCGGGATTTCTTCTGGTAAAGAAGTTGACATCGGGCTTGGTGGAGAACGTGACAAATTTTTACGTCCAGCTGATGTGTTGCTCTACTCATGGGATGTTGGGCGTGTTGTTTGTGTGGATTTGACAGGGTCCTCTCCGTTGACACAGACTGGTATGGTTGATTTTGTACCGGGTCGTGCAGTGACTGAGGCCGCACAACGTAAACGCATAAAATATGAGGCTAAATGTGCGGATATTGGATACGGTTTTCTCCCTTTCTCATTCTCTTCTTTTGGGGAACTTGATAAAGATGCGGTAACCTTACTGAAGCGGATTCAGAAGTTTTCCATTGCTCAAGACATAAGGGCACGCGCTGCTGTTCACATTTTTAATAGGATTAGTTTTTCCATTGCTAAAGAAGTGGGGGCCCAGATAATATCCCGGCTTCCCTCCAATTTGTTGTAATCCTTTTTATTTTAATGAAGTGATGTTATAATAATAATAAAATAATAATAATAATAATAATAATAATAATAATAAATAATAATAATAATAATTATAAGAAAAAATAACAATAATAATAATAAAATAATAAATAATAATAATAAAATAATATTAAAAAATGACAATAATAAAATAATAATAATAATAATAATAATTAATAATTAATAATAATAATAATAACATTAATAAAGTAATAATAATAAATAAATAATAATAATAATAAAGATTATTTATATTATATAATTTATATAATAATAATAATAATAATAAAAAAAAAAGGCTCATTAAATGTCGGGTCAAAAAAATTAAATGCAACCCGGTTGGTTCCGGGTCGGGGCGTCTGCCCTTTGTATATATAGTATATAATATGTTATGTAAAGTAATTTGTATATTTATGTATAGTGCATTAATTACATAATAATGAGTGTCTTAACTATTTCCCAATGGGCAATATATAACAAATCTCATAAAAAAATATGTTTTTTAATGTGAATAATTTCTTCAAAATAGAGAGAGTATATATAGTACGAAGTATATTTGAAGAAGATACGGAGGATAAAATTCATAATTATGTCCATTAGAAACATATAAATTCAAATTCATTCACACACCTTAAAACACTTCCCATACCACCCTCTACCAGCGCTTAACAGAAACGCTACGCGCCGTCACACCACCAATAAATACTGTAACACACTATATGTGTTTGTAAAGTCTGAAAACCTTTGATCATCATCGTCTCCTCCAATGATGATGACGAGTACCAAAATCATAACACCTGCTTCCACTTGTTTACTTTTGTCCATTGTTTACGCTTTCCT
Organism: Tanacetum coccineum; assembly: GCA_026074375.1. NCBI lineage: Eukaryota > Viridiplantae > Streptophyta > Magnoliopsida > Asterales > Asteraceae > Tanacetum > Tanacetum coccineum. The sequence continues at coordinate 96,250 of BQNB010003501.1, read as the reverse complement.
TTGGATTTCACTTTCCTCTACTCTCACTTCATCTTCACCAGGTACTTTCTTTTTTCATCTCCTTTTTTTTTAATTATTCACCTTTTTATAAAATATAGTAATAATCTGCCCGACTAGATTTGATGAACTATTTTTTCTTTCACTTGATGATATCGGCTTTATAATATATGCACATTCTGGTGACCTGTCACTAGGGATGGCAACGGGTCGGATTCGGGGCGGGTTTTAGTGTACCCGTACCCGCACCCGTTTATAATATCCACATCCGTACCCGCCCCATTACCCGTTGGGTACCCGGTTAATATTATCCATCGGTTTTTCGGGTTTCCCCGCGGGTATCGGGTATTCCCAATTGAATATTTTTATAGAAAAATAATGGGTATCAAGATTAAGTTACACTAAAATTCATTCAAAAAATAAAGCAAAACACCCTTATATATTCAAATTTTTTAAAAGTTAAAGAGAACAAATACCGTATTAGACGATTTAGCGCTTTCGAATAATTTATGTAACATTCAAATGTGTTAAATAATAGAAATAGTTATATAAAAAATACAATGGAAGAAATTATATGTAATAATATATATACTTTAATTATTTATAATAACAATAAAGCGGGTACGAATTCGGGTATACGGGTACGGGTAATTGGGGCGGGTATTATCAAAACCCGTCACTGAACCCGTACCCGGCTAAATTCTTTTATCAATACCCGTACCCGCATCCGAACCCGCCAACCCGCCCCCGAACCCGACCCAGCCGGTTCGGGTTTTAGTTTTCCCCAACGGTTTCGGGTGCTTTTGCCATCCCTAGTTGGGACAGACTATGAACGGTAAGACCTACCGCTCTGTTTTGTGTTACCATTTAGGCGTTCCTCTATTTTCTGCCTCAAAGCCTTGCTCAGCTTGTTCAAGGGTTTTTGTTGGGGATATATATGGGGATCACGCTGTATCATGTGTTGGGATTATTGGGATTAAGCACTGTCACAATGTTGTGCTTGACACCCTTGTCGACATTTGTTTTCGATCGAGGATTTCAGCTGGTAAGGAAGTTGATATTGGGCTGGATGGAGGAAGTGACAAAAAATTACGCCCAGCAGATATGCTTCTCTACTCGTGGGATTGTGGTCTGGATGTATGTGTGGATTTGACTGGATCTTCACCTTTGACACAGACAGGGATGACTGATTTTGCACCTGGTCGAATGGTGACTGATGCTGCACACCGTAAGCGTGGTAAGTATATGGCTAAGTGTGTAGCTATTGGATATGGGTTTCTTCTTTTTTTTTCTTTCTCCTCTTTGGGGGAACTAGAGGCTGATGTTGTTACATTGCTGAAGCGGATCCGAAAGTTCTCCGTGACTCAAGACATTGAAGCACGTGCTGCTATTCATATTTTTAATATGATCAGTTTCTCTATTGCTAAGGGAGTGGGGGCTCAGTTAGTTTCTCGGCTCCCCTTAAACTTGTTGTAACTCTTATTATTTTAATGAAATAATAATAATAATAATAATAATAATAATAATAATAATAATAATAATGTATAAATACTGAAATAAAGTATAAAATTCTGAATTACAACGTAATTCAAAACTTTTCATTCAACTTCCAATGTAATTCGAATTCACTCCTTTTATGTAATTGTAATCACTGAATTACAATTACATCGCAAACCAAACAACCTACGTAATGTAATCTGAATTTATCAATTCCTCTAATTTCGCTCAGAAAAAATTACATCGACACCAAACAGGCCTAGGTGTATTCACAATAGGAACTGAAAACCAAAAAAAAAAAACGGATTTATAGCGAACCGAAAACCAAAAAAGAAAACAAAACGGATTTATAGCGAACTAAATTTGTTAAAAACGAATCGCACTAGATATTTGGTTTTTGTTTTTGATATGGTTTTGGCAAAATGTAACCTAAACCGAAAACCAAGTTCATTTGTAAATTAGATTATTCAGATCAACCCGAAAAAAACATCTACCCATTTTATTAGTTCTATAAAAGCAATTCTAAAAAAGAAAAGCAAATATTGAGGATAATAACATGTCAAAGTCTATCAAAAAGATGATAGCACATAATTACATCAACTAACTAAAAATAAGCTTCTACCAGCTTGATTAGTTCGATAGATGAGACTTGAGATCATAGCTTCTTGCCGAATTGCAACGACACTGTATGGGTAGAAACAGAAGTACGAAAACAAGATACACATGAACCCAAGCGCTATAATCTTTTGTAAAATACGACAAACAAGTACCAAAATCTTTCATCACATGCAACATACGAGAGGTTCTAGATACCCAAAACGTACACTTGGAGAAAATGTAGATACTACGAACATACTTAAAGTAACAAAATTCAAGCTGCATATTTCAAGAAAAGATATTCTGGATGAATCAATCTTCATCATCAATGACCTTAGTGCCAAGACCTTTCAACCCTTCTGCTGGAATCTCCGCAACAGTGACAAGGGAGTAAAGTTCTTCCTTTGCGTCTTCATCATCATTCCTCTTGCGAGCAATTCTAACTCTGACTCTTCTTGGAACACTTCTGATTCCACGGCTCCACACGTGTTTGTTTAGTTTGACATCCACTCTCACGTCGGTTGTCCCCATGGCTTTTTGTGCAAATTTCTTTATCTCCTTGATGGCTTTTGGGGCCTTCTTTTTGAAAGTGCTGTATCAGAAAGGATAAAACAGATCATTATACTGAACAAGTAAATTAAAACGATGGAAATGTACGAAAATTTTTATCAGTCAAATACACAAACAACGCAGTTAAAATGCAAGTCAAAATGTAAGGCCTAACTACATAGAAAACAGGTCTAATGGTTTACAAAAATCCTCTAAAAATTAAACTTTTGAAAGTTTACAACATCCCAAAAATGCACTATCTAAAAGTTTCAGTATTCAACTTGATATATTATTGATTCAGAAGAAGATTTCTATGGCATAGTCCTATGATGCAATGTGAGGAATATATCATCGAAAATGTACAAATCACAGGGCACAGGTTAACAGATATCTCATAATGCAATGTTTCAAAAGCATGAAATAAAACAAACAAATTAAATTGGTCAACAACTTCAAAGAAACCAATTAAACAAACTTTAAATCATACTACATGTTAAAAACAGCTTATCCAAATTACAAACAAGTTTAATCAGTCAGGTTCTGCTAGACCTCGAACAAATCGCGAGAAACTTAGAAAAGTTAGTCAAATAAAGAAAGAGAAGACACAATAATGTTGCACACCATGTGAAACATACTAAATACTTCAAAACCACCAATGTAGGCGTCCAAAATGTCTTATAGTTAAATTTAGTGTGTCGCATCACAAGCACCTTGTTCCCACCCTTTATAAGACTTGCATTGATGTATCAAGTCAATTTTTTATTAGCAAAAGTAACTCCAATTCTCTTTATACTTGTAGTTTTACCTGTTCTAAATCTAAAAATATATTGACACATTATACCCCATTTGTTATTTGAGTAAACTAATACATCCTTCCCGTTTACTTTAAAAAAAAAATAATTAGCCCAAGGTTTCAAGCCAGCCAACGAGTAGTTACAACAATGATTTCTTAAAAAAAATGAGCAAACGTATAACTGTGTATGAAGAAACTAGGGGGTGTTTGTTTCAGCTTATATAGCCAACTTATTGCTTATTTGGTTTTGGGATTATGTTTCGTAAGCTTAATTTGAAACTTTTGTATAAGCTTGTATAAGCCTAAAACTTTCAAATTAAGCTACAAACAGTGAGCTTCTGTGACATAAGCTAAAAACCAAATGAGCCATAAGTCAGCTATATAAGCCAAAACAAACACCACCGCCTAACTGAAGCATCAAATGTGCAAGGTGGATAGTGTTAGTAACATTGATCAGCACAATAAAACAGCCCAATAAGAGCTACAATAAACAAAGTAAATAATAAATGTGGCGATAAAAAGCTGTGAGGGGATGTTTGTTTCAGCTTAGATAGCCGACTTATTGCTTATTTGGTTTTGGGCTTAGGTTTCATAAGCTTACTTTTTGTGGCTTATTTCAAACTTTTCAGCTTATATAAGCTAAGGAACTTATATAAGCCAAAAAGATTCAAAAAAGTCCACAAAATACGAGCTTATGAAATATAAGCCCAAAATCAAATAAGCCATAAGCCGGCTATACAACGCCTAACTGAAGCATCAACAAATTGGAATATATGCAATGCTGATAGTGTCATCACATGGAATAGCACAAAACACAATAAAACAAACCAATAACAGCTACATAAAAAATTTAGTAGCAAATAATACCAATTTTTTCGGATTATATATCCGGCTTATTGCTTATTTGGTTTTGGGCTTATGTTTTAAATAAGCTTAATATAAGCTCAGAAACTTACATAAGCCAGAAATAATCAAAAAAAAAGCCACAATAAGTGAGCTTATGAAACAAAAGCAGAAAAACTAATAAGCCATAAGCCGGCTAAAAAGCCAAAACAAACACCTCCTGGCCTAACTGAAGCATCAACGATATCGAATATGTGCAATGCGGATAGTGTCATAACATTGAACAAACCAAACAACAGCTACATCAAACATATACCAAATAAGCTAATCTAATCAAACGCAACTTAATAATAATTCGAGGCGATAAAAAGTTAGTTACCATCCATGAAGACGCTTGTGGAGATTGATAGTGTACTCCCTAGTAACAACTTCTTCCTTTCTTCCCTTAGTCTTCTCCACCATTTTTCTTTACCTTAAACCTTACCTACGATCAAATTCACATTTTGATAAATACAACCTTAAACATAACTATTGTAATCCATATAAAAACACATTTTACTCAATGTAACCACTTTTAGAACACATAAAAAAAACACAACCTTAAATTAGAAAGAAAAAAAAACTAAAACTTAAGTATTTGTAATTCATATAAAAACACATTTTAACAGATACACCTTAAACTAAAAAAAAAAACTTAAAACATTAAAAAAAAACCTTAAAACATAAAAACAAAAAACCTTAAACATTAAAAAAAAAACCAAAACATAACTATTTTAATTCATATAAAAACACATTTTAACAGAGATAAAAACACAACTTAACCTTAAATTAAAAATCGTTCAACACAAAACAAAAAAACATAAATGTTTTAATCTAAATAAAAACACATTCAAATTCACATTTTAATAGATACAACCTTAAATTAAAAAACCTTACAAATTAAAAAAAAAAAAAAAAAAAAACCCTTAGAAACATGAAAAAAGACCATATTTATAACGGTAACATTAACAATTTCCAAAGTATTTTGCAATCAAATGATAAAAAGCATGTATAGTATAAAAACACTAGAGTTGAAGATGAACCTTGTGTTAGGGTTATGGAATGGAGGCGCTGAAAATGAAAGTGAAGCAGATGAAGAAAAAGGTTATTATAAAGAACCCTAATTTCTTATTCGTTTTTGTGGGCCTTGACCCGATGTTGTTCACTCTGGTTGATAAGTCTGCTATTGGGTTTGTTTATATTTATGGGCCTTGTGATCTTATCGTGTGGATTGCATTTGATACTAGAGTTAATTACATATTTGGTCCTTGTGGTTGTCCCGGAAATACATGTTTAGTCTTAAAACGTAAAAATATACATCAATGGTCCATGTGGTTGTACCAATTGGGTTGACTTGTCCTTTGACCGATTTCCCATCTAATTGGACGTTAACTTCTGCTACCGTCGGGGGGCATTTTCGTCCATTCGCATATATATACACCTAACTTATACATGGAGCTTGACTCTTTGACTTATACTTCCCGTTTTATTACATCGATTGTCCCTTCTTCTTTACCTCCCTCTCACACATGCAATCCTTGAGTTTGTTCTTCATCGATTGGTCATGGAGAAGCTTAGTTTTGATTTGAATGTGCGTAAAGAAAGCTCAGACACTGATGAAGTTGCACAATACAGTAAGAACATAGTGCATTTTCGTGTTTACTTAAATTTTGTTCTTGCTTTTTAAAAAAGGTACAATTGTTGGTAATGTTACAGGGTTATAATTGCAGGTGGTAACCCTAAGTCAATCACATTTGAAATCCACCATGGCGGGTGCTTTACACCAACACCTAACAGGTCTTACGTTGGTGGACAGGTATCATCTGTTGATGTTGTTGATATTCATGAGTTTTGTTTACATGATTGATGTGGGTTTTGTAGACTCATAAAGAGTTTTACAACTCCCTAAGCAAAGTACCTAATCGTTGCAGTGTAGTATAACAATGACTCGGGGGTTGTTATTGTTCTCTAGGGGAATAGCGTGTGAAGCCTCGAACTAAACCTAACTAAGATCTAAAGGGTTTGAAAGAAGAGTATTTTTGTATTGTTATATTTTATGAAAGCAAGTAAATTTTAAGTTTTAAGAGGTGGTTTTGGTTTTAAACTAATTAAACTAAAATTAAATCTAAACTACTTTGATGGAACTCTTATGGGAAAACAAATGTATTTACTTAGTCGTGCATTACTCCCTAGTTTGCTTCTCCTAATCCTATTGCTTTGTCAAACTTGTGATTATCTGTGTAAGTATTTTCTAAGTCATAAACAAATTACACTAATCCCCCATCTATGTAATATTCCGTTAAGGAAATGCACAGGTAAGGTAGTATGAAGATTATTACAAGGCCCCTAAGAGTACATTACATGCATTAAAACACTTAAAAGGGATCAACCATATTAGGGATAAGGTAGTATGAAGACTGTTACCAATGGTATCTTTTTTACACACTCACGTTTTCCTATATGTCTATGCTAATGCAATATTTTATAGCCAGTATTCTAGAGCCTAACGTGCACATCCATCACAAGAAGCAATATTAAGAGGATCTACAAACTAAGTTTCATGCAATCATAAGTAAATACTAAAGGATCTAGCCTAGCATGTTAAAGAGAAGCGACGAGCATGTGGAAACTTCAATAAAGGTATGTATATGATATTTGAGCATTTTGAAACACTCTAAATGAGGTTTAGACTTATAAAGGAGCAAAAACGAATCCTTTCGTTTTTCTATAAAACGCCAACTCAAATCTTTTATCAAACGCCTCTAGCCAAGGCCAAAACTTCTGTCTAAACCTAGTATGATCATACGTTCAACATACCAACAAGAAAAAGTAATCATTTGACCTTAATCCGGATTTACGGTGATCTTAATCATATAACGGGCATTACTCCGTATTGGTCAAACCAAGTCAAAGGCCACTATGCGTAAATGCATCCTTTCCCGTTACGGGATATGCTTTACTTATGATGCAAAGCATTTATCTTGTTTGCATCAAAATGATTAATGATCAAATCTATTATTGCTCGGATTTACAATTGATCCTAATCATGTTACGGGTTTGACTCTCTCATTGGTCAAACTAAGTCAAAGGTCACTTTGCGTAAATGCATCATTTCCCGTTATGGGATATGCTTTACTTACGATGCAAAGAACTTAGCTTGTTTGCATCAAGATGTGATGACATCAGATAACGTCTATTTTATAGCATCGTTTATCCCACGATATTAACCCATTTTGTATAGTTATTGCAAAGAATTGTTACTTAATCGTTTATATTTGAGAATTGCAGTAATTATGGAGTAATTGGTGAAACATAGCAAAAGGCGCGCATTCTGGAGCTTAAATGAAGATATTTTGAAGATTACTATTCTGAAGACCAATACGCCGTATCCATCAAGAAGATACGGCGTATCCGTGCCTGCACTCACCAAAGACCACAGAAGATTAAAGACCAATACGCCGTATCCAGAGGACTCAATACGTCGTATTCAAGATATGGAATCAATATAATATTCTAGAAGATATCAAACGTGGTCCCTACTCCAAGAAATCCCTAATACGCCGTATCCAACCCATTGGATACGCCGTATTGAACCGACTTCCAGACATTATAAAATGAAAACTCAAAACGAGTTTTAAGTGTTGCTAAATATATTTCGATACCTAAAACCACAAAGTCGATTTTTCAGAGGAGCATAAGAGAGAAGAGGTTCGTCGCAACGTAGTCGATTCATAGGAGACATCGTGTATTCCATATTACTTTTGTAATTCATTCAGTTTTGGTATCATTCGTTAACTCAGTTAGTTTACCTTGGCTAAATTATTACTCTTGTATTTATTATGACGTTTGAAGGCTAATACCTTCGGGTATTAGCCATTATTATGAAGATCTGAATGTTTGGTATTTGTTTATATCGATTTCTTGATTTATGTTGTATGTTATTTGTTTATCAATTTATCCTTGTTTTCGCGCGTTTGTATGTGCCCTAATCCCATTTTCTATGGATCTAGCTAAAATGGACCAAGCGGTCTTAGAGGTCCGGATAGCTTCCATATAGTTAATTTATACACCTATATAATAGTACACAAATATTGTCCTCTAAGTCTGTGTCTAGGATACGTTGGGTTAAACTAGTTTATTGGATATTGTTAATGGTTTATGTTCGTGTTGACTAGCAAGTGACCTAGATAATTCAACAAATAACGTTCTGATTCCATTGGATAGTTGGACAAGTGGACTACTAGTGTATAGATTGCCATTAAGCGGTAAGTGGGGTACAAGTTCTATGAGCTAGGTTTACAAGATACCTTTCTTTTTTAAATCCATAAGATAGATTATAATCAGCAAATAAGGATGCTTTATGCGGATGCTTTAATTGTGACAGAATTAACGTGTCTAGGTCTTAGGATGATGTACGCCTAAGTCTGAAGAATGGAATAGCCACTCGAGAGAAGAAATCATTGCACTAAATAAACAAACCAACGTTCTAATCGGATTAATAATGGTTAATACAGTTTTCTTATATAAGGTTCGACCGCTCTTTTATCTTTTGTTAATTAGCTTGTGTGGGTAACAGTTTCTTGAATTGATTGTAGTCACCAACCAAACCGTGCCAGTCTCTCAGGCTGAAAACCCTCCTTTTCCATTAGAATTAGGATTTAGACTGACATAGGTTTAACATAGGATTAGAATAGAATTAACATAGATTAGATAACCAAGATATTAATTAAATTGATAGATTTAACCTCGCTCTCAGTGATCGACACCCTACTTACCACGAAACTACTACCGATCGGGTACACTGCCCGTTAAAGTGTTGTTTTTGGTTGAGTCGGCAAAATATAAATTTAAAACTTGAATCATATAAAAAACAACCCTACACTACAACACATCAAGTTTTTGGCGCCGTTGCCGGGGAGTGAAAATTAATCTTGATTTTTATTTTGATATTTTGGTTTTTAACATTAGATTAGATCTAACCCTTAGGATTAGTGTAATTTAGATTAGTGTATATTCTTGTATATTCTGTAATATTTGTATATTTATCTTTAATTGTTTGCTAGTATAATTTGCTGCGTATTTGATTGTTTGTTTTCGTATTCTGTTAACATCGATACGGCGTATCTGTCTCTTTTAGATACGGCGTATCCAGTCTGATATGTCATACGACGTATTTGACTCGTTGAATACGGCGTATTTATTGTTTTCATTACAAACCTATTTTTCTAGAATAGCTTTACTGTGCACCATGTCTTACTTTTCAGGAACTGAATCTAGACTCCGGCCATATCATTTTAACTACCCTGAAAGAAGCCTGACAATGGAAGAGATGTTGAACAAGTTCATTGACGAAGGAAAACGAGAACACGAGGAGATGAGGGCATTTATCTATGACTTCCAAACTAACAACGAGCTCTTGTTTAAAGAAAGGAATAATTCACTAATTGAGCTCAGATTTGGGGTACAAGAGTTATTAAATGTAATTAATAACGTTCCAATGATAGATTGCGAAGTTAAGGGAGTAACTACTAGAGGTGGAAAAACTACGACTCAAGATGTTCATAATAACGACACCAATGGGCTACCAAAAGAACCTGTAGTTGTTGAACCTGAAAATCCAGCCGAACCAAATGAAGTCCTCACTAATGATCAACCTTAGATAACTAACAGATCGGTTGTTCAACCATCGAATGAAGTGCAACCACCACCAGTTCCTTTCCCCAAAAGATTGAGAAAAGAAAAAGATGAGGCTCAACAAAAGAAGTTTTTGGAAAATCTAAAGCAACTCCACATAAATTTACCTTTCATCGAAGCAATAGCTCAAATGCCGAAGTATGCCAAATTTCTGAAGGGTTTGCTAACTAATAAAATCAGGTTGGAAGAAGCTTGCAAAATCATTATGAACGAAAGATGCTCTATCAAAAGAGAAAGACCCAGGGAGTTTTACTATTCCTTGCGACATTGGCCAATTACATATTGATAATGCATTAGCAGATCTTGGAGCTAGCATATGCTTAATGCCATACATGATGTACAAGAAACTTGGTTTGGGAGAACCAAAGGCTACTCGAATGAGTTTGGAGCTTGCGGATATGGCAATCTAATATCCGAGAGGAATAATCGAAGACGTGCTCATAAAATTAGACAAATTTGTCCTTCCCATAGATTTTCGTCATCCTAGATATGCCCAAAGATCCAAGAGTTCCTATAAATTTAGGAAGACCATTCTTGGCCACCCCTCGAGCTATGATTGACGTGTTCAATAAGAAGATAACACTAAGAGTGGGGGATGATGAAGTCATCTTTGACGTAGAATAATCAATTAAAAGACCAACAACCGAAGACGATGAATGTTACGGGATCGATGACTTAAACGAAACAATCAACGAGAGCCTCAGGAGTGGTGAAAATGAAGAGCCCGATTTTTTATCAAGGGGACTAGAAAAATCAATTGATCAATCAGATTTATAATGTTGTGAATCTACCAGTAGCAATGATAAGAATGGATCTGATTCAGAAAACTCGATACGGCATATCGATTCTATCAATACGCCGTATCCAGTTTTACAGGGAACTTCAAATGGCGATAATGTTAAATGTGAACATCTGTATTCCGCCAGTACTAACGAGATTGATGAGAAGAAATCAGAGCTGAAGAATTTGCCTCAACATTTAGAATACGTATACCTTCATGGAGACAAATCTTTTCCCATTATTATCTCATCAGAATTATCCGAAAATGAGAAAAATCACTTATGCAAGTATTAGAGAGAAGAAAAGGGGCAATTGCTTGGAAAATGTCGGATATCAAGGGAATCATTCCGTCATACTGTACGCACAAGATTTTAATGGAGGATGATTACAAACCAGTCATCCAACCCCAAAGGCGTCTAAATCCGAAAGTCTAAGATGTTATGAAAAACGAGATTGTGAAACTACTTGATTCCGGGCTAATTTATCCAATTTAAGACAGTTCATGGGTTAGCCCTATTCACGTTGTGCCGAAAAGGGGAGGGATGACTGTAGTTTTGAATGATAATAATGAATTAATCCCTTCCCGAACAGTTACTGGATGGAGGGTGTGCATCGATTATCGTAAACTTAATGATGCAACTCGAAAAGACCATTTTCCTCTTCCTTTCATTGACCAAATGTTAGAATATTTATGTGGGAATGAATACTACTATTTTCTTGATGGATTTTCGGGATTGTTCCAAATACCAATCGCTCCGGAGGATCAAGAAAAGACTACCTTCACCTATCCCTATAGGACTTTTGCTTACCGACGAATGCCATTTGGATTATGTAATGCTCCTGCCACTTTTCAAAGATGCATGACGGCAATCTTCCACGACATGGTAGAAGACTTTATGGAAGTTTTCATAGACGACTTCTCGGTGTTTGGTAACTCTTTTGATTGATGTTTAGCTAACTTAGATATAATGCTTGCTAGATGTGAAGAAACCAACCTTGTACTAAACTAAAAAAAATGCCATTTTATGGTAAAAGAAGAGATAGTTTTAGGACACAAAATTTTTGGAGCTGGAATCGAAGTTGATAGAGCCAAAATTGATGTGATAGCAAAATTACCATACTCGACTAATGTAAAAGGAGTGAGAAGTTTTTTAGGGCATGCTGGATTTTAACGAAGGTTCATAAAAGACTTCTTAATGATCACTAAACTGATGACCCAGCTTTTGATGAAAGACGCGAAGTTTGATTTTTCTGATGATTGCAAAAAAGCATTCAACATTTTGAAAGAAAAACTGACCACCGCACCTATCATCATATCTCCCGATTGGAACGAGCCATTTGAATTAATGTGTGACGCTAGTGATTTCGCTGTTGAAGCTATTTTAGGGCAACGAATTGATGGAAAATTCAAGCCAATTTATTATGCAAGCAAAACTTTGAATAATGCCCAAGAACATTATACCACAACCGAAAAAGAACTTTTGGCAGTTGTTTTCTCTTTTGATAAGTTTCGTCAATATCTCGTCTTATCAAAAACTGTGGTTTACACTGATCATTCTGCTGTGAAGTATTTGTTCAGCAAAGAAGACGCGAAACCAAGAATTATTAGTTGGGTTCTACTTCTCCAAGGATTTAACATCGAGAATAAGGATAAAAAGGGGCAGAAAATTTAGCTGCAGATCATCTGTCAAGACTTGAGAACCCAGATTTGGGAACCCTCGCAAAAGAGGAAATAACTGATGAATTTCCAGACGAGCATCGCATGATATTAAAGGCGGAGCTCAATAACGATGAACCATAGTATGCTGATTATATTAACTATATCATTGGAAAGCTCATACCTCCGAATTATACGCCTGAAAAAAAAGATTTTTTCTCAAGTTAAGTACTATTTTTGGGACGAACCGTATGCATTCAAGCTATGTTCGGACAATGTAATGAGAAGATGTGTTGCTGGGAACGAAATCTTTGAAATCTTGGCACATTGTCATTTCGAACCAACTAGGGGACATCATAGTGCATCAATTATTGGAAGGAAAGTCTACGAATCTGGATTCTATTGGCCTAGCATTTTTAAGGATGCTAAGGATTATGTGATGAAATGCGATGTATGTCAGAGATCATGAAACATATCATCAAGAAGTGAGATGCCTCAAAACAACATTCAGGCGTGTGACGTATTTGATATATGGGGACTAGATTTTATGGGACCCTTTCCGAACTCAAAAGGGAATAAATATATATTAGTAGCAGTAGATTACGTCTCAAAATGGGTGGAAGCTTAAGCCCTTCCTACAAACGATGCTAGCGTTGTAATTAGATTTTTAAGAAGGCTGTTTGCAAGATTCAAAGTTCCTAAAGCTTTGATCAGTGACCGAGGAACGCATTTTTGCAACTCTCAATTAGAAAAAGCCTTGCAGAAATATGAAGTGACTCCTAAATTATCTACTGCATATCATCCTCAAACCAACGAACAGTGTAACACCCCCAAATTGGGTCGCAGCGGAATAAGGGTCCGGGGCGTGTTACTTCAAGATCAACAGCACAAGATA
>BQNB010003501.1:52835-79335 GCA_026074375.1 Tanacetum coccineum | reverse complement strand
GGCAACTTATAGATCCTTGGTGTGACATGGTACAAAGGAAATCTACTTAAGGGGAAGTTTTGTTTCATTCAAGGAGATGATTATATCTTAACTTGAGGGGGAGCTTTGGCTTTATGATGAAGTTCGTACACGACTTTGTTTGTTTTGTCATCATCAAATAGGGGAAAATTGTTGGGATTCTAGATTTGATGAGGCAAAATAAATAAAAGAATTAAACATAAGGACTAAATCTAGCAGATTGGAATTCTACAAGCCGGTGGAGAATTATAGAAGATTTGGTCAAAGATATCAAAAGATGAAGTTCTCCTTAAAAAGATAAAGATAACAGAAGATATTTCATAATGTTTAAAAGATTTACTTGTTTGTATCTTTATGTAAACTTCCTTTGTAAGTCATGATCTCTCTATATAAAAAGATCATAGACACATAGTTTAGTATCTAGAAAAGTATGCGTACATAGAAAAACGTGTTATCAATCATTATTATTATTATCCTATATGAGCAAAATGATTTTCAACATGAAAAATTATGGAGATCGTTTAAGCTCAAGATTGGTTAGATCTTTATATCTAGGATTAACAAAAATAACAAAGAATATAGATACAATGCAGCAGAATATAATGAACACGATTCAATGTTATTTAAACAAGTTTTTATTACCATACGTTTCCATCAAGCCCCAATTCTAGACGATCAATTCTAGAACGGTTACAATCTAACAGGGATCAAAGATCCTTGGGGCTACACATAACTTCTAGGCGTATACTTAGAGAACTCATGCCTAGAACTCACACACACCTTTACTAGTTGACTATATTTTTTTGTGCATACAAAACTATGTGTCTATGATCTCTTTATATAGGGAGAGATCAAGACTTACAAAGGAACATAAACATTAGACAAGTAAATCTTTTAAATATTTAGAGAATTTCTTTAGTTATCTTTATCTTCTTAAGGAGATCTTCCAGAATCTACATATTCTCCACCAGCTTGTAGAATTCTTTAATGACGTTTTTAGTCCTTTTGTTTCATTCTTTTATTTATTTTGTCTCATCAAATTTTAAATACCAACAATCTTCCCCTATTTGATGATGACAAAACAAACAAAGTCATGTACGAACTTCATCATAAAGCCAAAGCCCCTGAAGTTAAGATGTAATCATCTCCCTGAATGAAACAAAAACTTCCCCTTAATTTAGATTTCCTTTGTACCTTGCCATTTCACCACACCTAATAAGCTGTAAATCCTATCTCTGTGAAGATAAGCAACTTGAATCTTTACAACTACATATCATATACTACACTACCAATCCATCCTTCCAATGTCTCAAATTACCCTCCATGACGCATAATAAGATAAATGAACTTAAGACAGTAGAAACTTAAACTAGCAGTAGTAATAAACAACTAGCAGTAGTAATGAAACCTTTCACTTCAAGTGGTACACGAACATAACCTGATGGTTAATTTTTTTTGGCAATAAGCTTCCCCTGAAACAAATATGTTTACCATCTCTTAAATCTCAAACTCTGTAGGCTCTATGTAGTGATTACTGATGAAGAAAACTGAGTATAACGAATTTGATGAAGAAGTTGAATCTCCTAAACTTGTGTCTTATGTCTTGCACTTCAGACACATCATCCTCATCATCTGAGTTCCAATCCTTAATGATAACCTTATCTCTGTTAACTGATTCATAGACTGTCTTAGGTTTTTGAGTATTTACTTCATTTGTTTTACCTACTATCTCACTTGTTTTAATATTAAGATCAGTTGTTTTTGACTTAATGATTTTCTTCCTAATGGCATATTCATCTAAACCTCCAAATGATATGTCAGCTCTTGGGGTTAAAAGTTCCCTGTTATAGGAGAGGGAACATCATGATACCCATCTGCTTTGGAAGACCTATCATTAGCTGGTGTGGACTCTTCATCACTAGATCTAACATCAAAAACACTCAAACTAATCTCACTATCAGTTTCAGAATTATTACTCATTTCATTCAATTATGTGCTATATCCTAAACTAGTTTTATCTCTAGCACTCATTTGAATGTTGAGTAATTCATCTAAATTCTTGGACGATTCTTCCCATTTTTCTATCTTTAATTTCAAATCATCTCTTTCCTTAACAACCTTTTCTAATTCTAAGTTAAGGTTGTTAATTTTTATTTCTCTGCATTTAAGCTCATAGTTTTGAAACTTATATTTTTCACCCAAAGCCAATTCATTCTTTTTATGTACAAGAATCCTAGATTCTAGTGACTCTAAAGCTAACTCATAACCCTGGATTTCTAATCTGGCTTTGCTATGCTTTTCTCTTTCACTATCATAATTCTTTTGAAAAGTTTTAAAAGATTCAAGACATTGTTTAGAACATTTTTATACCTCATTGTCAGAAGAACTTGATGAGCTTGAAGAAGAGATTGCCATTAAAGCATAGTTGACTGGTTCTATTTCAAAATCATTACTCCAATCATAACTTTCTAGACCATCTTGAGCCACCAGTTCCTGTGATGAAGATTCATTTGTTGGTGCATTGCTCCTGCCATTGTCACCATAAGATCTTTTCCCTTGATTCCTTCTAGATCTGCATTCCCTAGCAAAATGCCCTTTTATGTGACAGTTGTAGCACTTTTGATTTTAATCAGTAAAACAGGTCGTTTTTCCTTGAAATCCATGTTCCTTCCTGTCCTCTGAGTGAACTTCTTTACTTTGACAGTCAACATAGCCACCTGCCATCGAAGATCCAATTCCTCCAAGTCATCTCCATCAATCTGCTGAAAATCCTCATTCTCAAGTTGAGGACTGGTTGTTGGTTGTGCAAAGAAAGAGTAAGCTACATCATGAGCACATAGAGTAGATGGAACTTGACTAGTTCCTCCAGCAGTACTAACCCCAAAATCTCCACTGGCAGTACTAACTTCATTTGTATCTGTAGTGTTCTTATGAAGAAAAGAAAGCAAGTTGAGAGTAAGAGTGGAAAAATTGAAGACCTTTTCAATTCATCTTTATAGACCCTAAGATTATTGTAGAGGTCATCAATATCAATCTCATCAATGTCTGACTTATTTCTCATGATTAGAGCAATTTGATTCCATGAAGGAAGAAGACTTCTTAGGAACTTCTCATTGATATCTTCCTTTGATATTGGAGCACCATGAACCTCCAATTGACTTATGAGTTTTTGAAAATTTTCAAACTGATGTTTTAGAACATTTTTCTGCATCTTCTTGGATTCTTCATTATCTCCAAACCTTGATTTGATTACTTCCCAGAGTTATTTAGCATCTGCAACATTGTGAAACTTGGGGAGATATTCATCAGGTATTTCTAAAAGCAAGATGCTCTTAACTCTTTCCTGATTCCTTTTAGCAACGAGTTGTTTGGCAGTCTTAGGAGTAAGAGGAGCAGATGTTTCTCCAGTTGGTGCCGGCTCTTCTTCTAGATCTCCATTGACAATAACATCTCATAGGTTATGGTCTGTGTGATACATATATTGTCGCATTCTCATGCTCCAAATATCGTATTCACCCTTCCTGATGATAGGAATCTTCATTACTGTGATAGTGGGTGGAGGAATGTCTTGTTCTACCATCTTACAATTGAGTCCTTCTTATTAAGAGTTTCCACACAAGCTCTGATACCAATTGTGAAGATTAAAGAATCGTTGTAAGCTTAAATTATTTAGATCTTATATCTAGGATAAGTTAATAACAAAGGCGGAATATTCAATACATAGAATCATTGTTATTAACACAAGGTTTTTTTTATCATTATCTTCTATGATATATGACTACTACAAGCCCCAATTCTACCTTGATCAAATGGTAGAACGGTTACCTAATCTAACATGAATCATAAGATTCTTGAGGCTAAAACACTAAACCTAGGCATCTCCTTAAAGAACTTGACACCTAGAACACACACACTTTTCTGGTGTTTACATCTTGACACACAGAAAACTATACGACCTATATCTCTTTATCTACTAAAGATATTAGGTTTACAAAGGATAAGTATTAGGAAATAAACAAATCTTCCTAACTTTAATAATTATCTTCCAGGAAATCTTCTGTAATCTTCCATCTTTTAAAGAATTCCTCCTTTGTCTTTTAAGTCCTTCGTATTTTATATGTTTTGTCTTATCAACTCAAATATAATTCCCAACAATCTTCCCCTAGTTGATAATGACAAAACCAAAATAAGCACGAGCTTCTTCCCCTTAAGCTAATATATATATGAAAGAATTAGGATCTATGCAATTCCACTAAGGATCTGTAAGTTGCACATCTTCTTTGTACATCTTTTTCCCTTTTTTGTCATAATCAAATAGAGGACTAAAGTATGCAACTTTGATTTCAACAACCACAAACCACTATCACACTTCTAATCCAGCCTTCCAACAACTCAAATTACCCTTTATGACGCGTCTTAAGATAAATGAACTTGAGTAGTAGAAACTTACACTAGCAGTAGTAATAGTGACTAGCAGTAGTAAAAACCTTCACCTTGATGATGCATATAAATTGTTAAATATTTTAACAATAATCTTCCCCTGAAACCCCTATGTTAACCATTTCTTGAATCTTCAAATTCTGTAGGCTCTATGTAATGATCACTGATGAAGAAAACTAAGTATAACGAACTTGACACTGAAGTAGAACAACCCAAACTTGTGTCTTATATCTTGTATTATCCACATGACTCCAAACTTATAAATAAATCTATGAAATATAAGTAGATCGCAACCTTTTGACAAAAATCCTCATCTTTTATGAGACACATAACCAAAGTGATAGCAAATATGAGCATTGAGAACTATAAAAAAAATCACACACCTTTGCTAGATTTGTTAAGTCTTCGTCACATCGTTTATAAGCACGAACAAGTTATCTCTAAACGTTGTAAGCCATTTGAGATCAGATAAGAACACAAACCCAAATAATTCCACTTCATCTTCAAATAGGTGATAATTAACCTTCTTCGTAATCAATTAATCTAAGAAATATGAGCCTTTTAAACGTTTAAGAACATTTAAACCATAACTAAAAATTTCCTTTTTGTGTGTATCATCCATCTCTGTTGTGTGCGAGAACAAAAATCATATACTGTCCTATATCAGGTATAACTAGCAGTTTTAACTTTATTTATCAGACAACATTAACAGTATAAACTCTTCTCGAACAAAGAAAGCACTACTAACATATTTGAACAGTATTAACTTTGAATAATACTAACTGTTGTAATATTACCTTAAATCCCAAATACACTTGAATTATCTGCTGGCCCATTTCCATATCCAATACACAATCATATCCTTTTAACAGCCAGCAATATAAACTTTTAAGGCAGGAGTACTAAACTTTCCAGGAACCAACAACATTAAGTTATGTACGAGCAGTATTAACCAAAACCTCGTCCAATCAGCAGGTAGTTATTTTTGGAACCATAATATAAATCCTAAAAATCAGGGATTTCACATCAAAACATATCTCATTCCAAAACTTACAGATCATAATCACATCCTGCTTCATCAAACACGAATACCAAGCAGTACAAACTTGTTATAAACCCTATAATGGTTGTAATTGCTAACCACGATCTGCTCATAACCACAAAGCCACATCTTTTCCTTCTATCAAGATCCTGCTGTATAACACGGAAACAACAACCTTCTTCTCCTGTATCTAAACCTTTTGATGTCGACCACATGTTAAAATAATTGTAGCAACAGTAACAAAAACTCTACTTTCTTACTGAATTAGGGTTTTCTAAAACCCTAGTTTCATTGAATTCATTTGTTACTTTTAACCACACTTCCATTCGTACCATGTTTCATTCATGTTTTGTCTTTATCAACTCAAATATAATTCCCAACACAATTTTAGTTAATCCAATGTATCAGTTTTCAAATGACTCATTTAGAGGTCGATCTCATATCTTGTGCTATTGATCTATGATGTAATGCTCCCGAAGGGTGTTACAACATCAGTTAAGAACTTCTCTCTAATTTGAGACTTTATCCTAAGGTAAGGAATGAATGGGTCATCAATGATCTCTTTGGAAAAATGGTATGCAATCTATTTGTAATTGATAAGTGAACCAAGTTTGTAATTTCTACCACATTTTTGCTCTTCATGGAGAGACTTGATTTGGAATGAGTGTTCAGTATTTGTGGTATATCCTATATCATAACACGGGTTCGATTCTTAGATTTGGCTAGTTTCTAGAGAGAGAAACACTAGAGAGAGTTTTCTAGAGAGAGAAATAGTGTTTCTATGAAAAGAGAAATAAATGACTATCTTCCCTCTTCCAAAGTTGGAAAAGGCTTATATAGTACTTACAATATACCGGGTATTAGTACCCGACTTCATCACCAAAAACGTTAACTATTAAACTATTTAAACTTAAGAGTTAAAAACCAGTAAAATACAGGGGTGACCGAGTCTTTTTCTAATATCTAACAATCTCCCCCTAA
Organism: Tanacetum coccineum; assembly: GCA_026074375.1. Taxonomy (NCBI): domain Eukaryota; kingdom Viridiplantae; phylum Streptophyta; class Magnoliopsida; order Asterales; family Asteraceae; genus Tanacetum; species Tanacetum coccineum. The sequence continues at coordinate 72,854 of BQNB010003501.1, read as the reverse complement.
AGGGAGGTCACCCCTGAAAATACCAACACTTAAACACTGCAGTCTTTAGCTCTTTGGACATTTTGATATTGTATATTTGGGGATTTTAGTGATCTTTTGATTCATCTTAGACTTGTCTTTTGATTGTGATCTTGGATTTTTAAGATTCTCGCCCAAACATAATCTTTCATAATCTTGTAATGGTTTCGCCATCTTTTACACTTGTGAAGAAATTCTGATGTCAGAGTCTTTGCGAAAGCTTTGACACTTATGAGGTCTTTTTCATAACTTTCATAACAGTGTAGGTGTGTGCCGAGGCATTTTCGGTTATTCATTGATATCTGAGGAGCTGTGAATTTCCATCATTCATCTCCATCTTTTAAGATATCCTGTAATGAAACAGTTGTAATAAAGTGAAAATTGATTTGAAAAGTAAGTCTAAAGTGTTTCTAATGAAAATATTTTTGTAACACTTCGAAAGATTTGATCTTGTTTATCAAATGATCATTAACTGTCAATTCTTATTACTAGAAACAAGTTTGATTTCACACATAATCGCACCATCGTTTTCATTCCAGTTGACACAAGTTGTGATTTGGAAGAATAGAACGAGCTCACCTACCTAGAGCTTGTTTGAATGTTGGCTCTTGCCAAGGATTTCCATCTCATTGGAAAAAACCATTGTTTCCTCGGATGTTTTGGCAATATCACAAAGGATAATGAGTAGGACTCTGTAGGATTGGACTTGTTTCCCCAGGGTGATGAAAGACAAGAGGAATTGGATAGTGTCCTTAACGAGATTAATTCGAGATCTCTTGGCGTCTTAGAATCAATAGTGCGTTTGGTTATAGTAATCGGAGGATGGAGTGACTGCCACCTGTTCAATATACTAAACTCAGAGTGAGGAAAGTCAATAGATACGGTTTAGGTCTCCGCGAGAATTTGAAAACTGAAATCTTTTGAGAGAGAGATTTGATCGGGCTTGGGAGGGTTGTGAATTGCATCACTGGGTCCATGATTGTCGATCTTCAATGTCAGCAGTCATCTTAGTGACTTCTGGCGAGATATGTATTGACCCGGTTTATGCCTAATGTGAATGGAGAGCTTCTTTCTTTTACACCCTTTATCTTTTTACAATTCCTTTTTAAATTCTTCAACCCTTCAGTGCTTACGAACTTCATGACCTAGAATCTTGTTGGGTTGATTCAGTATAGGCTCCATCTCAGTCGACACTTTTCCCTTATTCTCGCTTTTACTCCTTTTACATGTCATACCTAAGGACTTCTACACTAACTAGTGGATTGTCCCTGGGTAGATCCCTCCGGTTATGGCTGGATCATTAGGAATAGTACCTAACCTTACCAACCTTATAACTCCAATTAAGTAAAATGCATGGATCGGGTCTTTTGGTCAGTTCTCCATTTCCATAAAACCAATTGAAAATTCAATTAACGGTACTTTTGATATAAATATCAAAGCGTTTTGTACCTCGATATCGATTTTGATTTTTTTAGATAACGCTCCACCTCAAAATGTGCTTCGTATTCGAAATTGTTTAGCACAGTTTGGGCGGGATTAGTATGAGTCCTATATAATCACTGTTATTATTTAACATTTTAATCACATTTTCTCCCCTTATCAAAAATTTAAACCTTTTGACATTTTTTTTGGATTTCAACTGATTTAAATATGTTATAAATTTGAGGAGAAAAGTGTGGCCTTAATTCGTTAAGTCATGGTAAGGACATATAAATGCTCCCCTCCATTCATTGAGGGATTTAAATTACTCCTAAACTTAGTCATCGAAAAGGATTAACTACTTACTAATGTACAAGATATATAATTCACAATAAGAAAAAAAATTGACCTTTGTATTGTAACGACGATGTCATCACGTTGTTCTGTTGATCAGCCTGTAGTCAATATCTCTTATTCTTCCTCCAACAAAGCTTTCTAGACTTCAAAGATCCTCCTGATCTGTAGTCCTTTCAACGATTTGCAAGTGATGTAGTCTTTGCTTCTTCTCTTGTCAATCCTCTGACCACTTCCTAGTCTCCATGCCCTTATTGTACTCGAACAGATGAAAGTCTTTAACCATGTGATCCAGGTTTTCCATGACTCTTGTCAACGTCCCATCACTAAACTTGTGCAGCTCATTCAGCCTCATCAACTTTCTTTGATCATTTCTGTCTCTGTAGACAACGGCTCTTGGTCTTAGGACATCGTGTATCTTATTTGAAGTAATAGTCGGTGCCATCCCAATTTGGACGTTCAGGTTGATCTTTGTTTTGATAACTTTCCAATCCCGAGCTTTGTTAGTTTCAACACGAATTTCTGATCACCAGGTTTCTTATCCACATGTTGACTGCCGTGTGAAGACTAGTCTTGTCTGTCTTGGGCAGATGGTTGAGCTTTTTTTGAATATTGAGTAGGAACAGATCTTCAAATCTATTTGATGAAGATTTTTGAATCTTTTCCGAAATCTTGTTTCTGTAATCAGCCTCGACGAAGAATTATCTCTCCTTAGGTATTTGTTCTCAGAAATTTTTGAACACATTTGACATGATCACACTGAGAATTTTTTTTTTTTTTTTTTTCGGGGGCCCCCCCCCACATCTGAGATCTGACCGCCTTCACGATCAGAGGGCTCACTGTGTTTGTTGATGTAGAATTCCTTTCTCCTAAACCACCAGTGAGTGATGCCATAGAAACGCACTGATGTCATATTCGCATTCATTTCAACCTCAATCGCATGGAACTAATTCTTCAAAGGCCAAAGTCTAGTAACGAGCGGCTTGAGCTTTTGTGATATGGTATAAGGAAATTTTTCGCTCTTTGTCAATGTAGGAGATAATCAGACCCTTATTAAAGAAGACTATGGTTGTATTAGTTACCTGACCTGGTGGTCCTCCTAAGGGCAGTGGTTCATATATATTTTGCAGGATTTGATGACCCTCAGGATTACTCAAGTCAACCTTATTTGTCAGCAGCTTATGGCATTCATCCATCTGATATTGAAGAAAGACGCTGTTCTTATGAAGGCTTTTAACAAGGTTGAAAGCTGGACCTTCTAAATCTGCTTTGACATGAGCTTCTTCTTTATGTTCGTCTGCAGAACCATTTTTATTGAATGCCCAATATCATTGTCTTCCTTTGAAGTTGTTCTCCGCGGAACTGATACGTTGTGGCGCATTGTATTTGCCCAGTGCCCAGTTATTCTCTGGTTCCGGGAAATCATTCGGGGGAATGGTCCATTCTGGTTCAGGTGTATTAGGTCTCTCACTTTCTGGAATCGGCTTAAACCACGTAGTAGTCAACACCTTGGGAATGTGAGCGTTGTCAGTGTCCTCCATGTCCTCCATATCTGATTCATTCCCTTCATCCTGCATCGGAATGTTATCTGAAGATTGCTCAGAATGTTCTGATTCGGGATCAGATTTGTGCATCGAAAAGTCAGCACCAGCATCTCTTATGTCAGTGATCTACCATCCAGTTGAGGTGAGAGCTGGATGTTGTTTGGAAGTAGATGCATCAGACTCCCGTGGATTCTTCGAACTTTGCTCATCATCTTTTGTAGGAGGTTGAGCTGAGCCAGAAGCACCTGAATCGTGTCTTCTCCTCTTTGCTGACTTACCCTAGTTTGATCCAGCTGAAGGGCCTTCATTATCATCATCATCTTCATCATCATCACTATCATGCTTTCTCTTATGATCTTTAACCTTGTCTGCAACTTCCTTATCCATGGCATCTTCATCAGCTATCAAAGCTTCCATAAGTGCGTGGTATAGATGGTAGTTGGCAGGATTTCTGTTTGCAGACTTGATCTTATTCATGTGCTTGAAGAGAGCACTCTTTAGATCAAATTCTTCAAGATCAACTTTATCAGTTGACCTGATGGAGTAAGTTGAATCTTATTTCTCCTCACCTTGTTCCTTTTTGATTCTGATAATCTCCTTCGGACTCTTTTCAGATTCTCGATTCTGGATAGACTCTGGGCCATGCAGCACAGAGTATTTCTCGATTAAATCTGCAGTGTGTCGTTCAAGAACCTTAAGAAGAGCATCATCGAGTTTTGTTCCTAGATACTTATCAACAGCCGTAGGAACTTGGGATCTAATTGAAGCCAAAACATCAACAGAGTGATCAGTCTTCTTCACTTCATACATCTCTTGCTCCAATCTTGCCACTCTTAGCTGAAGGGCGATGAATGGAGTGATTTCAGGGAGAGATGTGGTGATTGTTGTAGCTTTCGTGTTGATTGGTGGAGGAGTGACCAGTAATGACGGCTTAGAAGATGAGACCTCTGTGAAGGGAGGAATCACTGGAGGAGTTGAAGTTACTGTCTGATGACTTGAATCAGGTATGGTGGAATCAGACTCCTCTCTAACTTTAGATTTCTCCTGATCATCTTCGGTTGGTTTGTCATGAAGAAATTGATCCCCAAAGTTGAAAGTGTCATCGAGATTTTTCATGGAAGACATAGAACCAGAATGACTTTCTGGTTTATCATCGATGACACGTTCGTCTGTAATGAGCTTCAGATTTTCATGAACCTTCGGGTAGGCTGTAGCGAGGAATTCATCATCCATGTGCTCAGGGTTTGGTCCAGCAAGAGACACATGTAATTTTCCAGAGTCTGATCCAGTCTGGTCTTCTTTCATGGGCTCAGGGTCTGGTCCAGCCAAAGCCTCATGCGTCTTTACAGGGTCTGATACGGGAATGCTTACTCCTGATGATACGGTAGACGAGTCTACTTCACCTTGATCTTTGTCATCTTTAGGAGCAGCGGTTTCTGTTTCACTTTCTGTTCGTTCTGAATCCGACGTTGATGAAGATTCATGGATCACCTTCTCTGATGTGTCATCATCGGGTTGAGAAGAGGGTCCAGTTGTCGAATCAGGAGGAGTTTGATCACGCCTAACAAGGATAAACTGATCAGTAGTTCTTTTCTTTTTAGACATATCGATCAGGGAATGAGCTACTTGTTCTTCAGAAACAACGGCCTTTCCCTTGCCTACTACTTCATGCAGTTTGGAAGTTGTTTCTGATACTGGGTCCCTGAACGTTACTCCTCCAACAGGTGCCCGACCTTGAGGTAGAAAGGCTGGATCCAAGCTGAGCTTGATAGCTCGTTCCAGGTCAGCATCATCACCTTCTCCTTCTCCCTTTTCTTGATGTGTTTCCAAACTCAACTTCTTAGCTAGTTCGAGTTCAGGATCATTACCTTCTTCTTGAGGATTAGATTCTTGTTGAGCTTCATCATCTTCGTCAACAAGTTGGAAAGTGGGCTTCCCCTTTCTAACTTTCTGTGGAAGCTTACGCTTGGAAGGTTTCTTTGAAGGAGGAGGAGCTGGCTTGGTTTGTTTGACTGGTGTGGTGGTTGTGGGCTTTTTGGGTGTAGCACGCTTTGTTGCAGGTTGCATGCTTGCACTTTCTTGAGGGGTTTTCTTTGTATTCTCAGCAACCATTTTCAGATACTTGGGATAATAAGAGGATTGTTGAATGGCTTCAGTTATCAGGGGATCGGGAATTGCCATTCCAAACACTTCAACTGACTCACCTTTAGGGACAAACTTGAGATTTCCTAAGATATAATCATCTCCAGTGTGATGAACAGCAGAATCAGGACGTCGATGGATGTTGTTATTACTTGCCAAGTAATAGATTATCACTTTGGAAAACCGTCCATAAGGGATGAGGAGAGGAGTTACTTTCTTCTTTGGGTTCTTCAGACTGGCTTTGTGGCTTGCTTTGTGTGAGAAAAATGTCTGGATCCCTTGAGTAAACTCTTCCCATATCAGCTCTGCATGATCAACATTAGTTTGAGTGACGATTCCCCACAGCATTTGCAGAACTGGGTGTCTGGGTTTGTCACTGCCAGAAGTCTTTCCTGTCAAGCACTGGTTGAGCAAGGATAGAATTGCCCTCCAAGGTTGATACACATAATTCGTCCGTATACTGGAGACAATTTCTACAGGTTCAGGATATCCCAGCTCATTAACAAAATCAATCACCGTGTCACCAGACGGAGGTAACTCAAATGGGTGAGCTGGGTTGACAGGAGTAATCGCTAATGCCTTTCTGAGAAGATCAGCACTTAGATCGAACCATTGTTCATCAACTTGACAACTATAAACCCCAGTCTTCTCGTTATATGACATCGTTTTCCAGAACTGTTGCAGGTAGATAGCAGGAACATTTGCTGAGGCAGTGAATGCTTGGAAGAAGTTGGTATTACTCAGGATGTCCACTGATATCTGAAAGATGGGGTTCTTTTGAATCTTTTGCATTGAACATAGGTTGCTTTTCCTATTGTTAACCATTGAGAGCGAGGTGCAATCTGTCATAACTGTTCTTGTAGGGAGGTTGAGCCGGAACATTTTTGATATCTGCCATCGTATTCTGCAAAAGAGCATTTAACAAAGACGACAAACATTGCAGAGAAACGAGGTTAGAGAGAACGTTAGCATTGATAAAATCAAGTAACAGCGCGATTGATTAAAACAGTTGTAATTCTGGATTGATTGAAATCTACTAATTAACCAACAGGATCAATTACTTTGCTAAAAGCCGCGGAAGGGATTTGTTAGAAAAGCAACTAAGGTCATTCGAAGGGCCTTGATAGACTATTGTGCTCAAATGGGTCAAACATACGAAATTTAGCCCAAACCGACCGCTAGCAAATACAAACTCTCCGTTAGGAGAATTGGAGCAAACGCCGCGAGAATATAAATATATTCTACCAAACCGCCGAGAGACGGCGGATTTACCGTTTGATTAAAATAATAAATAATTGAGGCAACGCCGCGGTTTATACAACCTCTGGTTAATAGACAACTGCGCCATAAAGGCAACCCGCCGTTTGACAAACCCGCCGTTTAGCAAACCCGATGTAAGTGCAACCCGCAGTTGAGAGAACCCGCCGTGGCAACCCGCTGGTAGCAACACCGCTGTGTCAACCCGTCGTTAAAAGCAACTCTTGTATCCAACCCGCTGGTTTTCAACCCAGCCGATAAAGCAACCGTGTTTGAGTAATTTAATCATTAATAAATAAAAAAAATAACAACTAGTCCCATTAAGAAAAACACCAACTCGCCGTAAGAATTAATGCAACTCCTTCACTAAGGTTTGAGATATAAAACCACACATCAAAACCTAATTATATTAAAACCACTAAAGAATAATTCCCACCTCTAACGCACACCTTACAACACTTAGTACATAAGCATTTAAGAAAAACGAACCCTAAATCTATTTAAAATCTAACACCTTCAATGTGTATTGATCGAATTCCTATATATTTTTTGACATGCACATATAATAAATTATTTATAGATAAATGGATCTATGAATACCTTTGCGAAAAACACTGAAAATTAAACGATTTGAAAAACGTTCTTAGGCGGCGGGTTCGAATGTGTTGCTGAGTTTTGAGTGTTTTTCTTTGACCATTTTCGTAAGTAATGACCAAATGCAATCTCGCCGCCTATTTATACTCCTAAGTAACATACATTGCAATTTGGTCCCTTTGTTACCATCTTCTTTTATTTCTTGTTTTAAAGAATTTCTAAGGCAATTTCAAAGATTAGGCGAAATTGGCCAACTTAGACCCTATTGGTTAATAAGGCTAGGAAACCAAGAGCAAAAATGCTTTTTTACAACACTCAAAACCTTAACAAAAAATATATAACTTTGGACCTTTGAGTTAAAATTAATAACTCCCTTCAAATATAACCCATTTAAACACCACAACCATCTATAGATTATATTTTTTATAGCAACCAACAGTCTTTTATCACACCTTAAGTTTTTTTTCACATTCACGTCTCCCCCTCAAACAACGCCCCGGTTTCTATTGAAAGATCGTATCGTTGAAGGAGCTGAAACGATCAGGCGAACATCCCTCCCCATCACCATTGTATAACTCAACTCCCTAAAGCATGGATACTTAATTAATCCATGCCACACACTTAAACCGGTGCTATTTAAGTAATTGCAAGCCATTTAGTAATTCCAATGACTTAAAATATTCCTAAGTGTTTTTTTATTATATATATATATATATATATATATATTGTACCAAGGTTACACAAAGCATTTGGTTTACTCCTATCCTCATCCTTCTTGAAACGCTTGAGAGTTTCAGGTGTCAAACTCTCATGCCTAGGCGAGAAGAGAAAGAAATTATGAACCGTTATCTAGGTAAGGCTTTGGGTGAGAATGTCCTCAAGTTGATAATTCGTTTCAACGAATAGAGTTCAACCACTCTATTTTTCCACTTAGTCTCATGTATGAAAAGGTTCCGTATGTCAATAGTGTTTGGAGCGAGAGTGCTGGACGTAGTTACACAACACAGAGCAACTACACTTTGATTATCAAAGTAACAGAGGAATTTATTGAAGTCCAAATCGATCTTTGAAGCTTGGATCGCATGCCAAAGATTTGAACACTAACATCCAGACATGGCATTATTCAGCACGTAGTAGATATTGCCGAGCTTCGAGTTTCTTTATGTCCACTAACCAATCATCTCCAAGAAAACTGAGCACTTTCCCGATAACTTCCTTCTTGAATCTTGACATCAACCCCGCATGATCTCGCTATCTGCATAACTGATAGTGACATGGCGTTGTCTTTTCGAATACCAAAGACCACATGTTAAAATGGTTCCTTTCAAGTACCGAAAGATACTTTTTGTAAACACCCCCAAATTGGGCATATCGCAGCGGAATACGGGTCCGGGCGTGTTACAATCAAGATCAATACACAAGATATAAATACCACAATCAAGAAGTCTTTTAAAATGATACATTGATTTAATTGAAAGACCTAATAACAATATGCAATAGCTTTACTGTCCAATGCTGAATATTACAAAAGTTGACAATAACATTCCCCAAAATATGATGCACCTAAATCATTAATTGTGCAATCCAAAATATAACCCAATGGCATCTTTGGCATGCAATGCCTATTGATCTCCTGAAAACATTGCTTAAAACCGTCATCAAATTGTTTGGTGAATACATAGTTTTGATAATCATAATATGCCGGACCGCAAAGACTTTTAGTGATAATGCAACACATGCCGTTCTCAACAAAAACTAGTTACATTTACACTAACTCATGACACTGAAGCTCGAACGATATTATCTTGTAATATAAACTTATATATTGCAAATTCTTTCTGCCCGTATTAGATGTTCAAAAACCCGAAAACATCCTAATTCGACATGCGATAACGTCGTTCCGGTGATAGCAAAATCACCCGAACGGGAGGTCGTTTCCCGAAAAATCTATTAAATAACAATTCGCGCTCACATAATGTAATCCCGCCCATCTAACATCTATGCCAATTACAGTTCAAAAAAAAGGAGGCTCAACTTGGTATCTGCTAACTTAGAGCAACATGTAATCACCACTTGCGACCACTTTATAAAATAAAGCATGTTTTCACGTAGATTTTTGTAAAACAATTGTAGAAAAAGGGGGCTATGAACTCACCTTGAGTGAATGGAAATCAACAAGTATTCACGATAGAAAATGCGTCACGGAAATGACGGAATGCAACCTAATCCAATATAGGTCGTATAAGTACCAAGTACTTGAATCTAATCTTATAGTTGTTATCTCGTACTATCGTTCGGGCTATCATAATTAGAGAGGTCATGACATGACGTTCGAGGAGTTAGGACACTTTAAATCGTAAATCCAACAACTCGTCGAAACGCCATCCGAAGAGGCCTCATTATGAAATTCCCTAGTAATATAGTATTTTGATAACCACATAATATTCTATATAGCTCAATCACCAACTAATGGTTTTGGAAAAATTGTGTTTAACAAGTTAAAACGTTTATAATTATCGTTTTAGTAAAACTGGCGTAACTTTCGCGTTTTAAACCCGATTCTCGCGTTTCTTATGCCCATCTTTTCGTATCAAGACGAGTTATCATAAATTGACATTTTCGAATTTCGGACCTACTGGTGAACAGTAAAAATTACTGTTCACATCAGACCCTATGTATATTTTCATCGATTTAATTGTCGTAAAACCCGTAAACGTCGTATTTTATTCGTTATAGCTCCGTTTTTAATGATTCTTTCGAGGACGTTCTCGTATTTGAAAGTTCTATATTTTTATGAGGTTTACAAAAATATAACTTTCTGTCATGAATAGTAACTTTTATAAAAATAGTTTTATAAAAGTATTAATTGTCGTAAACTTGCGAAATTCATAACTTGTTCGTTATTAATTGAAAAATTACGATTCTTATCATTTTGGAATCCTAAAAATGTGTATTATTTATTAAAAATATTAATACTTGCTGTTTATAAATTTTATAAAAATGTTTTTATAAAAATTTACTTACGACTTCGTTTATTAACGTATAACTCGTTTTTAACGTAACTTTTTCGTTATTAATCCGTTTAACAAGTTTCTTACTTTTTCGGAATCGTCGTGAATTGTATTATCTTATAAAAATATAAAATGGGTATGTTAAAATTCGAAATTTGGACAGCAAGTTAGGTTGAGTTTGTTAAGTCCATTTTTAACCTTTTCTTTATACTTTACCACTTTTGTATTTTACCACAAGTCTTATATATCATATATGTTATATATCATATATATATTGGAGTCCATGTGTCCATAATAGTCCTCATATGTCCAAGTTACCCATGTTAACAAATCCATTAACATACTTTAAAAACCATAACTTTACTTATGTAACCTTAATCTACTAGTTTTGTCCATAATCATTTTTATACATAACCAAAAGTGCAAATCACTTGTGTAACCATTTTAACATGATGTCCTCAACATCATAAGGTATAATAAAGTGTACATTATGATGACAACAAATAAAAACTTCTCTTTACATGTTAATGATCCTAAATGGTGATTTAAGCTAAATAGAATAATCATATGCATAAAAATGAAAGTTGTAAGAACATAAAGAGTTCAAATAGACCTTATGAGGTAAGATGATGATGATGCACAAGTACTAAACCCTTGTTTAGCCACAAAAACCAAGCTTGCACTTAAGAAACCCTAGCTTTCTTTAACTTGAGAAATACTTGGAAATGGTGATTCAATGCTTGCAAATGCCTTAGTATATCTTAGAATAGGTGTATATAGAAGTGTATGGATTGTAGAAAATTTTGTATGGGTTTGTTGTTGAAGGTTGTTTGAGCCGTGGGCTCTTGTAGAGCAAAAGAGAGTTTTTGGTTTGATTTTTCTAAGTGTTGGTGTTGTATGAGTCTTTCACTAGATACTTACATGTATATAATAGGTAATTCTAGTCAAAGAGACCAAGCATGGTCATAGGAATGGCTCATGGTCTTAGGTATGGCCATGGGTATGGTCATTAGTCAAAGTATGGTAGGGATGGTGTTGCATTAATGAAGTAAGGTGCATTTGACCAACATGGAAGAGTTTTTCATGAAACACTTGTATAACTTTGCATCCTTTGCAAGAATTTCGGCATAAATGAGTTATACATGATATATTTGAGTAAATTTTATGTATTGGGTATAAAAGTGGGTATTTGTTGAAGCGTAGAAAAGTTTTCGTGGCTCCGGGAGTGCCTAAACGCAATTTATCGCGAAACGTATACACTTAACGTATCCGATAAAAATAAAATGAACAAAGTTAATAATTATTCTCAAAATAATTATATAACCCTTGATTGATGTAAACATTTAATTGTTTGATGCCCGTTTACATTGAACGCTAATTTTTGGCGTACAACCCGTTTTACATTGAACGCTAATTTTTAGTTTACGCGATTTAAACTTAATTCATGAAATTACAAGCAAACGCGTACAACACTAACACAACAAAAACACAAACACTCTCCATATCCCACACAAACTCTTTCTCCAAGAATAAACACCATATCTTTTGGAGATTCAAGATCGAAGAACCAAGAACGAGGAAGAATATCATACTAGTATAAGCAATATAATGAAGTTTGTTATTGAAGCAAGTTATGTTATGAACTCCTTAGCCATGAGAGGCTAAATCTCTCATGACTACTCGGTGATGTTATGATAACGAATAAGTGTTTGGTATGATTGTGATCTCTATAATCTCAAGCTTATACTACAATCCTATTATATCTTATCTTGTCCATCTTTGCTTATCACCTTAAATTATAAAATCATATTGGTATAGGTCGAGAGACCCGTTATGATTTATGTGGTTTTAAAGATTTGTCTATGGTCTTTATCGTTTGTGCCAAGAAATCCACTTTCGTAAATTGATAAACAAATAAGCTTTGATATATTAGTAACTGGATTATTTGAATGACACATTTGGTCTAGTTAACTAAATATAAGTCTTGAGTTGATAAAGTTAATTTGTGAAAATGTTTTCTGACGAGAAATCCTTTTTATAAATTAAGGTTCCACCTCCGAGGTCTAATCATTTCCAGCACTTATAAACTATTTTCAACTATTCGAGTAGTCATCTTTATTATCATTAGTAAAACAAAAAGTTATTTTCAAGTTAAAGTCCATTTTCTTTCTGATTATCTAATCACTACTCAAATCCCTATGGACGACATGGTCTTACCTAAAAATATTATACTACATACGTGGGTTATACTTTTACTCGTGTGTTTCCTTATAATAAAATTGGTATTTTTAGTTATTATAAATTTAAAGCTTTTGAAACACATCAAAGTTTTTGGCACCGTTGCCGGGGATTTTTAAGTTGTTCTGTAGTCAACTCTGGAAAATTACTTTAACTCCCCCTCTTTTTCAAAAATCGCCGTACTATTTTTAAGCTATTCTGTAGTCAACTCTGGAAAATTTCTCTCTTGGATGCATACACGTGCTTCCAACTCTGAACTTGTTGAACCTTTACCTGAACCTGAACGTACTCTGAATCGAAGACTTCATCGACAAAACAGAAGAGTTCCATACGATCAAAGAAATAATCCACCACAACACCCAAGAATTTTCTACCCGCTAGTTCTTAACATCAATTACTTCCATCACTTTCTTGATATTCTTTGAAATTACAATCCAATGGATGATGAACCCATGTCGGCTGCCGACCATGTTGTTGCTTCGACCCCTGGTTCCGCAATCACTATTCCTGAAACCACAAACGAATTTGCTATTAAAGGTAACCACTTGACTCTTGTCAAAGGAAACTTTTGATCCCAATGAATAGATCTTTAACTCCTTAGCTTGTAAGGTTTAGTACCCTTGGATAAATCCAAAAATACTAAGAATGAAACTTAAACAAATGTGTTTACCTAATCATGCACTACTCCCTAGTTACCGTCTCTTGTTTTATTACCCATCACCCTCATAAATGGATGTGTAATATCCCTAATAATTAAACACCTAACTCGCAATCAACTCAAATGGAAAGGTAGTATGAAGACTATTGCGTGAGCATCATTTAACCTACCCGCGTTTCCCTCGACGTCTTCGCTCAACAATTAAGAGGCTAGTTTTCTAGAGCCTAACGCGCACATCATTAACAAGAAGCAATAATACAAGATAAATAACTAGGTTTCACGCAATCTAAGTAAACACAAATTAAATTTAGCCAAACATGTTTATTGAAAGAGAAGAACAATTAATCAAACAATACATAGACATATTGAAAGATCAAAAGGATAAAAGAACTTCACTTCAATAAAACATGGAGAAATGATGAGTACAATAGGGTTAGAGACCCTAAAACCGCCTAAGAACAACTGCTACTAAGTATGAAATCGTTCCTCAAAGTTTTCCACTCAAAACATAAAAACTAGGGTTTGTACATATAAGATTTAAGTCACGATGGCGTCACAATTAACAAGCTATGTAACCTTTGCCCTTTTTGTGTTCTAAATATTTCATTTATGGTCCTTTGACTATTTGACGTTTGTTAGTTTATTCAGTTTTTGTACAGTGTTGACGGTGATGATTTTGTTGAGAATTGTGGTAATTTATGGTTATTTGTGAATAATATTACTTTTTGGAGGTTATTATTATGTTATTTGTATTCAGGGTGGTTTGACATGTGAATTTTAAGAAATGCCGAAAAACGAGTCATGATACGTCCGGTAATGTCCAAATGAGTTTTGAAGGGTTTAAAGTGAAAATATGTCGTGTAAATACTCTAGGTTAATGGAAAAGTATTTTTAAGGTGAATAAAAATGCTAATTAACTTTGGGGTAAATATTACAGTTGAGTTTTACGAGCTTTTAAGTGATCTCGACACGAAAAGAAAGAACCGAGACCCCATAGGATCCCATGGCCGGTCAAGATGGTCAAGAGGGACAAGGAGGCTTTTTTTAGCATGGTTGTCTAGAACTTGTACACTTATATGCTTTCCACTAGAACTTTTCCATCTATTCCATTTTCATTTCAAAATAAATAACACACACTTGTGTGTGTGCTTTGTTCGTCCGCCACCTACACTACCACAAATACCATAAATTTTCCAACTTTGATCGAGAACGTAATATTCTGGGTTGATACGAGTATTTGGGTATTCATTTAAACAACGTTTGGGTTGTCCGGTTCGTGTGGAAATCTACATATTTGAAGATTTTCTTGTAAGTTTTCAAATTTAAATTTTGTTTGTCATTTTGGGTTTATTTTGATGCATAGATGTTAGTTGTACAAGTTGATCGTTATGAAAATCGATTTTTGGAAACGAAATGGATAAAAAAGGGTGTTTGGTTCGTCGGATATAAAAAGGAAAAAGCGGGGGTTTTGTAGTTTTGATATTGTAGTCGTGATGGTTGAATAACATATGTTGCTAGATAGCTTATTTTTTTATAGTAGCTTGTATAGCTTATTCGGGCTTATTTTTAAGCTATTTCATGGCTTATTTTGGGCTTAAATGCCACGTCACTTTTCAAAATCATTAGGAAAGTGATTTTGACTATTTTTGTGTTATGGCGTATGTTTGTGGACTATTTTTATAGCTTATGGTAGTGACCAAATGCGATACGTAGCTTATTAGCTTATTTTCAAGCTTAATATATGTATTGTGGAGCTTATGGACTCACGGCCCAATAAGCCTATTTAAGCCGTGACTTAATAGGAGGGCTTATTGTGGTCCGGATTATTTTTTACTTATTAGTATGAGCTTATGTATATAAATGGACCTTTGTTTTGGACTTGGATCGTATTTTGGACTTATAAATATCTTAATGGACCCTTGTTGGGCCTTAAAGCCCAATAAGCGATATTTAGTCGTTATAAGAGTTTTGACAGACTTTTGAAAGTGAAAATGTATTTACGAAGTGATATTGAATGATATTTTGGGAAAAACGTTTTAGTAAACGTTAAAGATTAAAATTTTTGGAATTTTGTCGAAAAGTGTCAAATTGGTGAAAACTGTTGAAAATAAGGTTTGAAACCTTGGAAAACGTTGTATGAGCGTACGGGTCATGTAGAAATTTCGTAAAAAGTTTATACTTAGAAATTTTACCTAAAACATGATTTTTTCAATTTTAAATAATAAAATATGTTTATTATGAGTAAACGTTCTATTTCCAACTCTAATATAATTATTTTCACGGTGACTAAGGTTACCGAATGGACTTGTCGAGATATAGTTATAATTATTAATTAAAAATATTTACTTATGATTACTTATCTATTTTCTCTAAATAGTATAAGTATGTGTTATTGAGTAATGGGATTGATATGGTTGTGGGGATATGTCGTCAACCATCACACCACTAAATTGTTACGGGTAATTGTACAACGCGTCTAGACTATATGCATCAAACGTAAAGACTGTTTTGGTAATGAATGATTAAAATGGGACATTAACTAGACTAGGTTGTACGGACGTCGTTGCATTTTCTTGTGTGATTGAGATTTAGTTGCTAAAGACTTGCTTGAGGTGAGTTCTCGTAGCCCCATTTTTACTGTTTTTCCATTGGGAAAAAATGATACTCAAATGTGTTTTGAAATGTTTTGAATTGATCTGTACGAAATGTGGTTTTGTTTTTGGGACAAGATATGTGCTTATGACTGCTATGTGAAATATGTGTTGCAAATGAATTTTGGATCGGATTGTACGCCTACCTAGTATTGTGTGATTATTGGCTAACGGATGGGTACGCATACCTAGTTTTGTGTGGGGTGGTTCCGCCCAAATTTTAGAGATGCTTCAGCTGTAGGGACCATGTAGGTGCGTAAGTGACATATGGTGATTGACTAGCGGGGGACGCTATGTCTTGGATTGTTTGCATATATTCACTGTCATATTGCACTATTAGCCATTGTTTGAAATATTGGCACAACTTTTGGGTTTATGGTCAAACCCACGAGTCACCCAACATATTGTTTGACGTTTTCGAAGTAATCATTTTCAGGTGAAGTTAAGAGGAATAGTTTTTTGGTGGATATGTGAAGCGGGCTTAGAAGTATCCCGATGTGGATTTTCATGTGAAGTTCTGCTTTTTATTTTATTTGGCTTTAGTAATTTGGAAGAATTTTGTTAAGTTTGGATTTTAACCCCTATGCGGGCAATTGGGTTATTGAAGAGATTTTGGATTGGATTGTGATTTGGACATCACTCGAGGTTGTTCAAACAAAAGAACAAGAGGTTGATGGTCTTCAAACACACGAAGTTTATGCAAATGTAGTTTTCTTTCTCTACATAGTATCCTTGTGTTAATGATGAACATTATGTTTTGCGCTCCCCGAGTTTCCGCCATTGTCGGGGTGTGACAAATTGGTAACCAGAGCCAAGATTATAAAGAACTAGGTGGATTGGCCTAGACTATAACCTAAGATCCATTGTTTAGTTGCATATAAGATCTATGTACACGGTGTTCTGCTTTTGTTTGCTTTTGCGTGTTCGTGGTTTGGTGCTTTAGTTATGTCAGTCATTGAAATATGTGAGCTCAAGGAAATGATGAAGGGGAACGGGTGAATGGGTTGGTAGAGGTGGAAAGGGTAGAGGACCTAGGGAAGGTAATGATGAGCGTGTTGACGAATTGAATGGTCAAGGAAATGCCCAAGGTTTGGGAGCTAATAGGGGCGTAGAGGTAGTCAATGGGAATGTAAAGGTAGTCAATAGAGGTGTAGGAGGAGCACCCAGCTTCTCGACAATCATTGCCTTGCAATTGCAGATCCTCTTACCCTCCATGCTAGCTCAGGTTGGTAACCAAGGAAATGTTGGAAATCAAAATGGTAATATGATTAATGAGAACGTTCAGGAGAACGTTAGGAATGTGATAGTAAATGGCAACCGGGTAGGTTGTTCATATAGGGAGTTCTTAGCTTGTAACCCTAAGGAATATGATTGTAAAGGAGGTGCTGTAGTTCTTACTCGTTGGATTGAGAAAATGGATTCTGTGCAAGATATGAGAGAGGTTTAAGTGTTACTCAAAATCAAATCACACTGCTGTTCATATTGTTGGTTAAGGCTTTAACGTGTGGAACTCTAGATCCGCACGCTAATACCCATAAAAGTGTTGTTAGTATGTCACAGGAAAATACTTTTAAGTTTTAGATGATAGAAGAAGAGTTTTGTCCTAGTCATGAGATGCAAAAGTTGGAAACTGAGTTGTGGAATCACGCCATGGTCGAGGCTAGCCATGCTGCGTATACTGATAGGTTTCATGAGTTGGCTAGGTTAGTTCCACATTTGGTAACTCTAGAAAGTAGGATGATTAAGAGGTATGTGTATGGCCTTGCTCCATATATCCGTGGGATGGTGGCAGCAACGGAGCCAAAGACTATACAAAAGGCTATGCAGATTTCTGGTGCACTGACCGATGAGGTTGTTAGAAATGGATCAATTAAGAAGGTTGAGAAAAGAGGAAATGTGGGGGAACCTAGCAAGGATAAGAATGACAGGGATGATAATAAGAGGACTAGGACTGGGAATGCTTTTGCTACTACCGCAAACCCTGTAGGAAGAGAGAATACGGGTACTTGGCCCATGTGTACCACCTGCAACTCCTACCATGCACCTAGAGGGCCTCGTGGCACATGCTTCAACTGTAACCGCCCGGGTTATTTGGCAAAGGATTGTAGAGGCGTACTGAGGAATGTGAATCATGTCAATGCTAAAAACCCAACTGTTAGGGCATGTTATGAGTGTGGCAGTACCGACCATGTCAGGTCAACTTGTCCTAGATTGAATAGGGCACATGAACCGGAAGAAAATCATCCAAACCAAGTTGCTGCTAATAATGGAGGTCATGGTCGTGTAAACCAAAGGAACCAAGCTAGGGGTAGGGCATTCATGTTGGGAACAGAGGAAGCTCGCCAAGATCCGAACATTGTGACGGGTACGTTTACTTTGAACAATCATTTTTCCACTACCTTATTTGACTCTGGTGCCGACTATAGTTTTGTTTCCACTACTTTTATACCTGTGTTAGGCATAGAGCCCAGCGAATTAAGTTTCAAATATGAGATTGAGATAGCTAGCGGGAAGCTAGTAGAGATTGATAAGGTTATTAAGGGTTGCAAAATAGAAATCGAGGGTCATGTCTTTGACATCGATTTGATACCTTTTGGGCATGGGAGTTTTGATGTGATTATAGGTATGGACTGGTTGTCTAAGTATAAGGCTGAAATAATCTGTCATGAGAAAGTAGTGAGGATACCACTACCGGATGGCAAGGTGCTTAGAGTATTAGGTGAGAGACCGAAGAGAAAGAGAGACTTTTGATGAGTGCTAAGGCTAGTGATAAGAAACAAGAAGAGATTGTTATGGTTAAAGATTTTCCCAAGGTGTTTCCGGATGATTTATCGGGATTACCACCTCTCCGGGAAATTGAGTTCCGGATTGAATTAATCCATGGAGCTATACCGATTGCAAAGTCTCCCTATCGTTTGGCGCCTTCTGAATTGGAGGATTTGTCGGGACAACACAAGGAACTCCAAGACAAAGGTTTCATTCGACCAAGTTCATCGCCTTGGGGAGCGCCGGTGTTGTTCCTTAAGAAAAAGGATGGTTCTTTTAGGATGTATATTGACTATAGAGAATTGAACAAGTTGACTGTTAAGAATCGTTATCCGCTTCATAGGATTGATGATCTATTTGACCAACTGCAAGGGTCATCATTTTTCTCAAAGATAGATCTTAGGTCTGGATACCATCAGCTGAGAGTGCATGATGATGACATTCTAAAGACTGCGTTTAGAACTTGTTATGGACATTTCGAGTTCACAGTAATGCCCTTTGGTCTGACTAACGCACCGGCAGTATTCATGGATTTGATGAATAGAGTTTGTAGGCCTTATCTTGATAAGTTTGTGATAGTGTTTATAGAATATATCTTAATCTACTCTAAGACTCGAGAGGAGCATGCAGAACTGATAATCACCTTTTTAGGGGTAATTATAATATATAATAGTATACGTATTCCAAAAGATTCAAAGAAATTACTTTTGACCAAAGTAAATTTTACAAATCTCCTGGGTCGTTTCTCAACGAGGCGTGAATTAAAAATCGGTAACGTTAGTGATCGCGCTTTTGAATGGTTTGAAAGTTTTTTAGGATAGGATTCTAATTCTACTAATAATAAGCAAAGACAAGTAAATAAAACCCTAAAACGAAAGCAATTAAGTTGAAAACCTAAAAAACAAGAACGGGAATCAAAACCCGTTCGTTAAAAATTGAAATTCTAAAAATTTAACTCTACGAAAGCAAATCTAATTTTCTACAGTCCTATTTGATAAAATAAATTTTTCTAAAAAAGAATTAGATTTTTTTGACTTTTTTATAATTTATTATGAATTAAAAACGATTTTAATGAAATTAAATGATTAAAAATACTAAACTAATTCTAAAAATTCTAAAAAAATTAGCAAAAGTAGCTTGAATAAAGCTTATCCTAAGAAAAATAAGCTGGGTAAAACAGCTTATCAAAATAAGCTGCTAAAAAGCTAAAACAGCTTATAAGCTAAATGGGCTAAAAATGTTATAAAAGAATAGTGTGTGGGAGTCCTAACAGAAAAGTCCCAAGGGCACGAGTGGTGAGTGTGTGTAGTGTTAAAATGTTTGGTGAGTGGGGTTGAGGTCCCGAGTTCGAGCCCTGCTCACTTGGG
>BQNB010003501.1:0-52692 GCA_026074375.1 Tanacetum coccineum | reverse complement strand
AGTCTTAGTTCAAATTTATACTTGAATTTTTCAAAAAGAAGGCTTTATAATATATATACAGTAGAAACTCTATAAAATAATACACTTGGGACCACCAAAATTTATTAATTAAAAGAGTTATTAATTAATCGATAAATTAATAATTATTAATTTATATATTAATTAATATTTTATTAATTTATAGTATACAAATGGTTGGAAGAAAAATTCTCTATATATTAATTAATATTTTATTAATTATTGTATACAATGCATGTATATCAAATGAACGGCCCAATTTGAAAGAAACCTTCAATCTCCCACCTTATTATGCTTCTTGTGTTCAATGTATCACTTTATGGACATTAAAAATATTTTCTATATAAATACAAGATCAAAATAGGTTAACACAAACAAATCATACACACAACATGGCTTCCCATCTTAAAGGTGTGAAAAAAACAACAATGACAGACGAGATTCGAAGAGCATTATGCAAGCACAACAAGGATAATCCAAGTCTCACTCAAAAGCAATTGCAAGAATGGGTTCATAGTAACTATGGTTTGCAGGTGAGTCAAGCGACAATATCGAATACAGTTAAGCGGTCTTTAGAGTATCTCTCACTTGCTCCCGAAAGAGGCGATGTTAAGCGACACAAACCGGCAAAATTTCCTGACCTAGAAAAATCTCTCTATGAATGGATTCTTCAATATCAAGAACATGTGAATATGACAGGTGAACTAATCATCGAGAAGGCGAAAAAGTTCATGAAAGATATGTATCCAGTGGATACTCCAGACTTTACTTTTTCTATTGGTTGGCTTGGAAAGTTCAAAGCAAGATATGGAATTAAAAATTTCCGGCGTTTTGGAGAGAGTGGATCTGTTGAAATGGAGGGCATGGAGGACAAATTAAAATCCATAAGAGACAAAGTTGATCAGTTTGAAATGAAAGACATCTTTAATATGGATGAAACAGGTTTGTTTTTTTATTATTTTATTTTATATTTTGTACTTTAGTGATGTAATTATTTACATGTTTTGATCTTAAACAGGTTTGTTTTTTAGACTTCAACCGGATCATTCCCTTGCAACAATGCAGCTTGAAGGGAAAAAACAAGACAAGGAAAGACTAACTGTTGCTATTTGCTGTAATGAGGACGGTTCGGAAAAACTTCCTTTATGGATTATTGGGAAATATGCTAAACCAAGGTGCTTCAAGAATGTAAACTTGAACAGTCTGAACTGTGAGTACCGTGCTAACAAACGAGCTTGGATGACTGGTGTGTTATTTGAAGAATATGTTCGCCAACTTGATAAAAAAATGGTTGGAAGAAAAATTCTCTTGATTGTGGATAATTGCCCTGCTCATCCAAAAATTATTGAAGGATTACGAAATGTTGAATTATTTTTTTTGCCACCAAACACAACTTCAAAAATTCAACCTTGTGACGCGGGGATCATACGAGCTTTTAAGATGCATTATCGTCGTCGATTTTATAGAAGTCTTTTGGAGGGTTATGAATTAGGGGTTCCAAATCCAGCAAAAATAAATGTATTAGATGCAATGAATCTTGCAATTTCAGCATGGACTATGGATGTTAGTGCAAATACAATTGCGAACTGCTTTCGTCATTGTAAACTTCGATCAACAGATAACATGACTTTTGAGAACTCAGATGAAGGTGGTGAAAGCACTCAAGAACTCCAGAATTTGATCAAAGAGTTGGGTTATCGCAATGCAATGGATGTCGAAGATGTTCTGACTCACCCAGAAGAAAATGTAGTTGCACAGTTGTTGACTGATGAAGAAATTATTGAAAGCGTTATTGGAATTAATAAAGATGATATCGATGAAGAAGATGATGAAAGTTCTACAATGGAACCCCCTTCGCGAAACGAAGCTATTAAAGCGGCAATCACATTGAACAATTTCTTGTTGAGCTATGAGAAAACAACACCAGAAGTTCTTACCATGCTAAGGAAAATTAGAGACGAGATTCAAGGGGAAATTGATTTCAACAAAAAACAAAAGACAATTGAGTCATTTTTCAAGAAACCTTCATAAATCATTCATGTAATATGCTATATATAAGGAATTATTAATTTATATTTTATATGGGGTCTAAAGAAATTATCAAAAATGTATTATCTTATAATTTTAGCGAATTATTAATTTAGCACTCTATCCCCGAGTCGGGACCGGCAAAAAATATTATCTTAGAGAGTTTATTAAATAATCGAGTATTAATTTATCGAGTTTCTACTGTATTAACAACATTTCCAAGGTTACCTTTGGTAGCCATCTGAACTATGAGCTCATGATATATAAGCCAAGCCAAACAGTTAACAAAGGCTTATGAGCTCATGATATATAAACCATAAGCCGCTTATATAACATAAGCATAAGCCCAATTCATAAGCTTAGTAAAACACCCCCTAAGACCATCTCCAATGTTAGCATTATATGTACTTTTTGCATTAAAATAATGCAAAAGGTACAAAAAAAAATCTCCAATATAAGCACTAAAGTTGGGCAATATTCTAGTGCAATGAATAGTTATGCCTAAATTGCATTAATTATAATGCAATACTATTCATTGTACTAAAACTCAAAAGCTACATAGTAAATTGCATAAATCGTTCTTAAAGTTTGGTTAAATTGCATATTTCGTCTCAAACGTTACGAAAGTGTAAGGATCGTCCTTGTGGGAAACCTTTAGTGCAAGTATCGTCTTTGCCTGGACGATACTTGCACCAAAGGTTTCCCCACAGGGACGATACTTGCACCAAAGGTTTCCCACAGAGACGATCCTTGCACTTTCGTAACGTTTGGGGCGAAACATGCAATTTGGCCAAACTTTAAGAACGATTTATGCAATTTACTCTAAATATTTTATGAAAAGAAATAAAGGATCTTCAGTTGTTAAGCAAGGGTATTTGTTGTAACCGAATGTATATGTAATAATATTCTCATTACCAGAATAAGTATGTCACAATATAAACATCAAGCTCAGATGTTGATACCATAATTATGTAGGTATCATATTTATCTTGACAGTAAAAGTTTAATTTAGACTTTCGAACAAAGTAGTCGGTGTATTTTTTAACATATATAGTTTAACTTGCTGTTTGAATAAAAGAGCATGCTTACTCTAATTTGTAATACGAATACCAAATATAATGTAAGTTTGAACATACTATAAAAGCATCTGACTCGAAAGATCATTTCATAATAGGGTTTTTCTAACTTGTGCCCTACGGGCACATGTTAAGAAAGAGTCCACAGTCAGCGTGTCCACCGTTTAAATGGCCAACGGTTATTAAATGGTCGTCATATCAGGCCCCACAGCCACTGACCACTCAGAAGATGACACGCAAACAGTAAACCTTTCTTAACTTATGCCCTTAAGGCACAAGATAAAAACATCCTTCATACGTTTATATGTATGTCTTATCGAAAACGAAGTTTCTTAGCTTTAAACACTTTTGATCATATATATAGTGTTTTCTTTTTGTTAATAGTGAGTATACTTCTACTCGCGCTCAACCTGTGGGCGCGAGATTTTACGAGAAACATTTATGTTATTTTAAGTTCTCACTGAAATCGGTTTAGGTTTCACAAATAAATTGTTTAGAACATACACAAATGAATTTTATATAGTTAAAATTGCCTTTTAAAAAAATAACCTAATAATATTTGATTGTCAGGCAAAGATATTATAAATTATTTTAGAAAAAGAAAACAAAAAAAGCTCACTAATTGATTGCATATGGGATTTTTAGCTCAACTTTTTTTTTTTTTTGAACTGGCAACATTTTTATATAACTAGCAGGAGCTAGGTGAAAAGAAAATTACAAAGATATTAAATGCGGGTTTTTAAGCCAATCATCCCTAGAGAAAATTCTACTACACTACTATTACACCAAAGGAAGGAGGAATGCAAGGAGGGGGGGAAGAGACAATATTCTCAAAAGGATTCGATATAGACGGCTTATTAACATCAAAGATTCTCTATATTTAGAACGATCCGAAATCCCCAACATACTCCACCAAGCAACGTAGATAGAAGACTCCTTCCAAAACACTTTACTGAAACCCGGGAAGAAGAATTGAAGAGAACACTCGTCCAATTTGGAGAAACGCATCGCCAAAGCTGGAAAATACGGATCTCCCACCAACGGCAAACACGATGCAAAACCTCCTGAGATAGAGAACATCGAAATAACAAATGATTGACATCCTCTTCATCCGAAAAACAAACCGGGCAAGAAGTGGACTCCAAAATAACACCTTTTTGGACCAGATTGTATCTTAATAGGAATTAACTTAACCCACCTAGTCGGCTCAGAATGAGAGGGAAGCACCAAATCATCAATAGCAAGACGAGTATCTTTCACACTAAATTCACCACTGCTAGAAAGGGAGAAATACCAACGATCATTAGACGTTGAAAGAACCACTGAATTCAAAAACGAACTTAAATCTGAGAATTCTTGCTGTTCGACCCCTCCTCTAATGATCCTCCGAAAAAGGACGTATCAGGGGGCAGCCATCTAAGCGCCCCACAAATATTGGAAGCAGACTTCAAGGCACAAACAATACGCGGACACAACTCTCACAGGGGAATATCCCCCATCCAAGTCTTTTCCAAAAACTAGTTAGAATTGACCATCCCAATACGTTTAGAGCAATACGACATGAAATCAAACTCCAGATGACTTAAGCACTGAACTTCCTTCAAAATCGAACATACATATGGAAACCTTACCGAAATGAATGAGGAATCAATTTATCCCCATGAACCGCTTTGGATACCACGAAACCACAAGAATCGTCTTGGCGAAACGAAACACCAAAACCCACTTTAAGAGGAAGCGCTCGATTAAGAGCGAAATAACTCGAAACCCCACTCATATAATATATAATCTCGCTCTAGATATTCGGGATGGGAGCCCCCTTTCTTCTTCGAAAGCTAACACATTATCCCAAGCAATCCAGGAAATTTTTTTCTCCAACATGCTGGCACCTTTCAAAGAAGTTACTAGAATTGACTCCAAAAACCTTAAGCACGCCTTTAGGAACCTTAAAAATGGACATGTTATAAAGGGGAGATGCACCGAGAACTGATTTTAACAAAGTAAGCCTACCACCAATCGAGAGGGTTTTCGCTTTCCATTTAGACAAACGCGATTGAAGCTTTAAAATTACATCATCCCAAGCCTTATGACGAGTCATCCCCAGCCCACACACCATTAACCCCAAGATAACGGAACTTGTTTTCCAAATAGAGCAACCTAAAGAAGAAGCATTATCCTCAATCTAGGACAGCGAGACCCCACACCCAAATTTGTCTCTTCTTGAATATTAATCTGTAATCCGACGCGAGATGGAAAACATTTTAAGAATATTGATTTAATACCTCTCAAATTATTATCAGACCATTCACCATAAAAAAGGCTCTGTATCCGCATAAAATATATGAGATAAAATAGCCACAAAGACCCCGTAACTGAATGCCTTTAAAAACATCTTCATAACTGTTTACAAACGTGATAAATGCAAAGCTTCCCTAACAAGAATAAAAAGAAAAGGCGATAGCGGTCACCTTGTTTAAGACCCCGATGAATATGAAACTCGTTCAGACGGGCTTCCATTAACATAGTAACGAAGCCTTAGCAAATCAGAAATACCTCTAATCCAAGTCACCACAGGAGAACCGAATCCAAATGCACTCTAAGGACGTAAGCAATGATAGTCCCAACGAACCGAGTCATAAGCCTTAGCAATATCAAACTTTATAAAACAACGCCTTTCTTTTCTTCCTTTTACACCAATAAAGCCTTCGTTAAGAATGAAAGGACATCCAAGATCTGTCTTCAGCAACAAAGCGGATGGTGTTAGACACAAGGCTGCTATAACCATAGCCAAACGGCTTGCCAATAATATTAGTGACGACCTTATAATACACCCTATTAAACTAATCAGGGCGATAATCGTTGACGAATTTTTGCATCTAGGATTTTGGAATGAGTCAATAAAAGAACGAGTTACAACACTTAGAGAACGGCTCTGTTTAAAGAAATGCTCAACTGCTTCACAGAAATCCGGACCAATAACTTCCAAAATTTCTAAAGAATTCAAAGTGAACCCAGGCCGGGGCCCGACCGGTGACTTATTGACTCCACAATCCCACACAGCCAATCTAATCTCATCATGAGACACATGACGCTCTAAGTCGGCAACCTGATCTGTAGATAACCGATTCGGAAAGGAGAAATTGAGTTTCAATCTAGCCTTTGTGGGCTTATTAAAACGAGCTTCATAGTGATCTTTAAAAGCTTTCTTCACTAAGATAGGATCTGTGCACCACGTACCATCAACAAAACACACCTCGGGTTGGCTATAGATATAAGGACGTTTTTGTTAATGGTTCCTTGAAAATACTTCGAGTTCTGTCACCTTCAATCGCCCATCTGACTTTTGCTTTCTGACGAAATCCATATTTCTTCATCTCATTTAGATCATTCAGGTTAATCATTAAGTCTTGTCGCCTAAAATCAAACGAATCAATAGGACCATATTGATCCAAACGTTTATCAATATCACGAAGGCTCAGAAACAATGGAAGTTCTTCTGAACCTGCACTCTGAATCTCTTATCGTTAACCCACAACCTAATAACTTTTTGAGCTATTGTAACTTTCTTTTTAAACCGAATCATTTTATTTTGTCGAATAAGCCAAGGCGCGCCAGTCTGTTCCAGCATATCATCAAAACCAAATGAGTTTTGAAACCACGAATGATAGAACCTGAAAGGAATCGGTCCAAAGTCCACTTTAACTTCACATAACAAAATCGGACGATGGTCCGAAAGATGCCGGTCTAAACATAACGCCGAAATAGAGGGGAAAATAGTAAGAATACCGTCCGAAACAAGGAACCTATCCAACTTACTCATTTTTTCCGCCGAACAAAGGGTGTGACCAACGAGGTAAACGTGTAACCTCAATTTTAATATCCACTTAAACCAGAAGAAGATAATGAATTGATTAAAAAAAGCTAGGTTATTAACATCTAAAACCGTACCTCGTCTTTCTAATTGGTAGCACTTGTTATTAGTCGCCCATTAAAATAGCCTTCTCCATTCCAACGTCCCAACAAAATTAGTAAATATTCCCATAACACCGTCTCAAGAAGCTTGCGCGGGGCGTAAAATAGACACAACAGATGCTTAGTTTTACTAGAGATCCACGTACCCATAAATGGTACAAAACGAATCCTGAGATCGTAAACATATCTTTCATTTGAAAAAAGATTCCTCCCAAATACAAAGAATTCCACCAGAATTACCAGCCGCTTCACTAAACACGTAGTCATAATTCGAGTTACCCCACATAAACTTCACATCCATGTGTGACACCTTCTCCATCTTCGTTTCTTGAATTGCAATAAAATTAAGTTTATTATTATTAGTATAAACTCCTTTACCCACTCCTTTTGGACTTTGCTACCAAGCCCTTTGAATATTTAAAAAAAAAAAAAAACAAAGACGAAAATTCATCTAAAAACAGCCTCGTCTCCTTTGCTATTAATGATGGATTCGATATCTTTTTCACACCCCTCCATAGAATACCCCATAGCCCTACCCACACGAATCATCTCATCGAGCACTCCCAAAACAGATCCCCCTTTATTATTCCCACTTCCCCCAACAGAGTTAAACGAAACATCTTCATGGACCACTTGAGAATTGTTCATTACCTTAGCACTTATCGTTGGTGAAAACTCCTTATTCAGCTCAAATAGCTAAATATCTACACCATAATAGCCTAGACACGCTTGCCAAAGACAAAACCAAAATGGGATATTAGAGCAAAACATCCTTACCATAGTTCGTTCATGCTCAAATGTTCTTTTTTGGCTTCGGGTCTTCAAATCACTATTCTTAAGAGTAAACTCATGGGCCATTGGATGTCTCTAATGAGGAAGTTCTTGCAGCAGTCTAAACATTATTGGGTGTTCTACTTTTTCCACTCCTGTTCTTTATTTGGTGTCAAAGGTTGGGATGTCTCCTTCTAGGTGCAAAGGCTTTGGGATGGGATAATGGTAAAAGTTTCTAACATGATTATTTAAACTGGAAAAATTAAGACTCTTTACGTTTGTGGACGTCTTTACGTTATTTCAAGTTGGTCCTTACGTCCTTGCCTCTTTATCATATGTCGCTTTATAATGCTTCCTTGGGTGTTCTTCATGACTGCTGAATCCCTTCGCAGAAATTTTTTTTAATGTGACCGATATAAATGAAAAGAGTTTCTCTATGATTAGTTGGAACAAAAATTTTGTTTCTAAATCAAAAAAGTAGGGATAGGTGTTGTCAAGCTTCTTTGCGCTTAATAGATCCTTATTATTTAAGTGGGTTTGGAGATTTCTTTCGCATGGATTTGCATCCCTTTGGAATCGTCTTTTTTTGCTGTTTTTTATGGCAATCGTTCATCCTTTTTGTTCACACCGGTATCGGTTTCAGTTTATCTCCTTGGAATTGATCTTGAAAGAGCTCAATTCTTTTTGTCCGTAAAAGGTATTTAACCTTCTTTAGCGCTTTTGAAAAAGAAAGTGGGAAACGGATTGGCGAACCCACTCTCTTTGCGGAAGATTGTTGGATTATGATGTCCCCTTGCAGATCTTTTCCTCGTTTATATGCGTTGGAGCTCAAAAAAGGTATTACGGTTGCAGATAAACTCATTGATGCTTCGTTTGTTGCTTCTTTTCGTAGAAACCCCGTGGAGGGGTGGAAGAAGAGCAGCTTCACCATCTAGTTGAACTTGTTGGGTCTATATCTTATTTCTACCTTCAATGATCGATGGGCATGGTCCTTCTGGAATTTCTGGTGAGTTTTCTGTTCACTCGGGCTAGACAATTTTATTGATGATATTCTTTTACCTTTTGTTGGTGACTTTACTAGATGGGTGAAAGTGGTTCCAATAAAGGTAAATATTTTAGCGTAGGAAAGTTTGTTTTGATAAGCTAACACGAGAACTTAACCTTTCACTTCGTGGGATTGATATTCCTTCTATTATATGCCCAAATTGTGGTTTAGCTGGGACTTATGCTCGCATCTTTTCTACTCTTGTAATTTAGCTCGGACTTTATGGCGTAAAATTGCTCGATGGTGGGAAATTGATATTCCAGATTTTTCTTGTTACGAAGAATGGATTGCTTGGTTCAAAACTACTCGGTTTTCTAAAGCTCAAAAGGAAATGCTAGCACAATCTAAATATTTATTTATAAGGGGTCTTTTATGTTATGTGGTGGATGATTTGGAAATTCCGCAACCAAGTGCTTTTTGGATCTTCTCATCCGCGTATGGAGCTTCTTTTTGATGATATTGTTTCGTACTCTTTTACTTGGTGTTCCAATAGATGTAAAAACAATATTGATTGGATTTCCTGGATGAAATGTCCTAAATCCATATCCTTGTAATTTTCTAGCTGCTTGCTATTTTTTATTAATTTACAATTTGCGTTTCAAAAAAAAAAAGGAAGCAAGTTCCCGGCGAGACACAAACGAACCTGTTAAAGGTATCCAAGCGGAAAGGCAAGGACCGTGCCTGTGATCTTATCTCAAAGACCGTTGCAATAGACTACACTTTTTCTAAGGCCTTTTGTGTAATTGTATGCAAACGCATGGACTATTTTTGCACTTTGTTCTTTACGTTTTACTCGTTATTGAACAATAAACCCCTCATGGGTTTTGTTTATCTATACTACATATAAAGAGAAAACATATTTGCTTAAGCTAAAAAACCTTAAAAAACAAGTAAAATTGTTACATTAAAATACTTCTACAGTTCTACTTATAAAAAACAATGCAATCTTTAAATACTTAATTACAACCACTATCCTTTTTCACTTCAGTTACTTCACACCTATATATACATAACAAAAATTTACGCACAAATTAACGCTATTATATATCATCGTCCTTATGCGCGAATCATCGTCTAATATCGAAAATATTTTATTGTTTATTAAGAAACCAAGATTGTTCGATCAATCTCTTACCATTATACTAGAAAAATCAATTACGTTAGAAACTTTTTTTAAAGGACAAATGGAGAGTATGTTTCCAATCAAGATACTCTACTTTTTTTTTGCACATAAAGGATGTCAACTTTTTATTTTAGCCAATTTAGGTTTTTCAGTCACTTCCTGTTAAAAAACTAACGACCATTTTGTTATTTCCCTAAATGAACCTTTAATGATATTTAAGGGGTTTTTTGACATTTTTTCACTAAAACACAATTGTATTGACAAACTACCTTAATTATTTACGTGATTAAAATCTGGTACATGTATTTGAAGTGTTTATAGAGGAAACCTATCACACTTTCAGCGTCTAATACAAGAACAATTAATTTTATCAAACAAATATGCCTAATTAAGTAATTAATCAACACATATAACTTTTTTCAGGTTAAATATTTCTGGCTTTTTGAACCTATAAAGTATAAACAGCACGGGACAGGTCAACCTGACTTTGTTCATGATTAATGTTAACGACCCAAAACCGCTTCGGAGAGTAGGCCGAAAACGTATTAATCAAGGGGTAATATCAAAGCATAATTAAAGGCAATAAAGTCATAAAATGATTAAACATAGAACAAAGTTGGAAAAGCCGGAATCAAACATCGGCTCCCGATTATGAGTCATCTGAATAAATACTTAAAAGAGTCTAAAGGACTAAAACATGTGTTCAAAGTTAGTATAGCACATCAATGTGTGTCTGCGGTTTAAAAAGAAAGAAGCTAAATGGTCACTTTCCTAAGCACACACTCTTCTCAAGCCTAATCTCCCTCTAGATACCTTGCCGTACTAGAAAGAGATAAGAAATACGGCTAGCATAACGCTTAGTGAAACGGATATAATAACAATGTAAGTAATAAGTATGAATCATGGATAATAAATATAAAGCAGCGAACGATCATAGGTGTCATGAGGGAACCTGGACGAATACGTTCATGAAGGAAAATAGGAAATAAAACATGTAAAAATGGTAACGTGAAGTCAAAGATGTCATGAGATATCATGGATAGTATAAACTAAATTAATAAGGAATGCCCACGAGTCATATAAACCATACATTGTCATAATAATAATGTCGTTGAATAAATGCCATATAATAGAGGGGCTTGCCTCTAATAGGAGGGGTGACATTCTTATTATTAATATGGGTGGAAGGGATCTGCTCAATGTGATGGATGTAGAGCTACACACCAACCAATCACCATGAACGTTGTAAACCATGTAAACTAGGGATGCAACCCATACGCTCCCGCCCCTTCTGAATAATAATGGCCAAACATGAAATATAATCTATGGTAACATGAAAGGGGACGCCGCTCGAGTGAAAATTCACTCTCCAACGCGGGGGAAAAGAGTCGTGACCTCAGGTGCTCATGTTGTCACGGTCATGGTATTCCTCCTATGACTAGGTGGTAATAGTCATGTAAAATGGTCATGCGTATATATTAGCATCGGCCAATAGAATAAGTCATGAAATCAAACATGTAAAGGTCATGGCAAAAGACCATTAAAATGGTGGAAGCTATAGCATAGTTCTGGGGATGAATCATGAAAAGAAAGGAATGTCCTTACTGAAAGGACGGAATATCACGTACCTATGTCCCAGCATGTAACGGAAAGAGATTGGATAAGAAGATGGAAGCTACTCCTCCTTATTATGCGATCTACATGTAAAAGGGAAATATATAAGCTTACTTGTTTCATGATTAAGGTTACTTTTCATTTTTAGCAACTTTCCTGTTTTTTAGCACAACTATCTATTTTTTAGTAACTTTCTATTATTAGCATTGATCCCTTGATTTGTACGTTCTATGATTAACATATTCACATGATTAATTATTTCATGATTGTATTCTTGTTATTTGGGTACTTTCCAAAAATAGCAGCTTCTATTTATAGTATGTTTCCGAACATAGACTTTCCTAAATTAACTTTTCATAATGATAACTTTTCTGATTTTATTAGTTTCCTTAATTAAACTTCTCAAAAATAGCTTTCTAAAAATAGCATGGTTTCGATAAGTAGCAGGGTTTTTATAAATAGGCAGGTTTTTCCATTAAATAGCATGTTTCTATAATTAGCAGGTTTCTATTTTGTTATTTACAAGCCTAAATCCTTGAATCTTACATATTTTTACGTAATTAGTCCTTTTAGTATTACGTTAATTAACGATGATCTTTTAATTATCCATTTTTCCAAAACAAGCCATTATAATTTCAAATTATAGGTAATTTTCATACTTAATACCTTTAATTACTGATCATAACTTGTACTTTTCATATTTACACTTTTAGTCCCTCAGTTTTAAATACAATTCGAATCTATATTTATATTATATATTAATTAATCATGTTTAACAAGAACAATTATCAAATGACAATTTATACCCTTCTACTTATTTTTCACAGACTATACATTATATTAACATGCCTATAATCAGCCCAAAGTTTCAGGGAAAAGAAATTACAAATCACACCTTATACTTTTAAAAAACACCAAATCGTGGTAACAATAATGGACAAAAACCCTAATTAGAATTTTCCCCAAATTAATTACATAATTTTTATTACATTCATTAGATGTATTGGCGACTGGGAAGAATATAAAAAAAACCCTAACCATAATTCGTTTTTCCAATTTATTTCTTCATTTCTTTTCATAATTCAAAAAATCGCAAGAATTAGAAATTCCAAAATAATTATCTAAAATCTTTTATACAATTTTTCTAACAATTTATCTAGTTCATACATGATATATACAAGTCTAAAATTATAAACCGAAAAGTATAAATTTATTAAGAGCCGAATACAATTCTGCAATTATTTAAGGTTAGATATGTTTAAGCTTAATAAATCAATAAATGAAAACATGCATGGTAATTTTTCTCATGAAAATAATCAGATGTATATAAATGTAAAAATTGAGTTAAAAAATACCTTGATAAATTATGGATGTATTTTATGAATTATTGGAGTTCGGCTAGGTAATTCGAATTCAACAAGAACACCATAAATCGAATCAAGCTTCAAACCAATGAAAACCATAATTTTTTAGACTCCCTTGTACTCCAAGAACCCTAGATATTCGTTCTTGCCTTGAAAAAATAATGGTGCCGCCACTTTAATTGTTTAGGGTTTTTGGAAATGGTTTTTAAGATATTTACAAATGAAAATTGTATATAAAAAGATATACAAACTAAAATGCCGAGATTTTGGGTATTTTCAAAGTATAAAATCAGATTTTATTTTTGCCTAAAAATATTTCATAATTTCCCTATTATATTTTATATTTAAAATTGTAGATATAAGTAATTTTACTTAATTATTTCGGCAAAATACATATTTATAAGAAATAATTATTTTTCTTGCATAATATAAGATATTTTAATCTTATATAAATTTCATACTTGTCACATGATGTATTTTATAATTTATAACACTTGATTGAATTTTATTCATGCTTTTATTAAATTTTCTGACATTAGGGGCATTTTGGTAATTTTGCACTTGTTCTGATTTTAGGGTTTTACAATTAACAAAAGTCAATGGTATATAGGATGACTGTTCTTTGAAAATTTCAAAAATCAAATGGTTAAGTTCTACTATTATCATATTAGTAGAACCTGTGTAGATATGGAGATTAGTTCAATCAGATGAAAACTGGTTCGAGTGTTTATTTTGTTTTTTATCACTTCAAATACATGTACCAGATTTTGATCAAGTAAGTAATTAGAGGAGTTTGTTAATATAATTGTGTTTTAGTGAAAAAATATCAAAAAACCCCTTAAATTTCATAAAAGATTCATTCTTGAAAATAATAAAACGGCTGTTAGTTTTTTTAACAAGAAGTGACTGAAAAACCTAAATTGGCTAAAAAAATAAGTTGACCTCCTTTTTGTGCAAAAAAAAAATTTGAGTACCTTGATTAGAAACAAACCTTAAGTTGAGTATTTTTTTTTGCCATTTGCCCTTTTTTAAATGCATGTATCTCTTATATAATAAGATATTTTCAAAACGTGAAAAAGAAAGTTAGAAAAATTCAATTGAACGAATGAGCGTGAATTATTTTGCTTACGTGCAGAATTGAACATTCATATTGGCTGATGAAAGTTAAAATTGGTTTCAGTTTAGTTAAACTCGTCTAAATTTTATCTAACAAAATAAACATGTACAAAAACACATGTGCGAATTTTGTAAAAAAAAACTTAAAAATTGAAAAGATAATCAATAAAATTTTAGTTGTTAAATTTAAACTAGGTTTTAGACCCGCGTTTCGCAGCGGAGCTTGTATACGAAAGTCACTCAACTCAAAAACTGACTCGACTTTACATTAACCGCAAAATAAACTGGAGAAGTTGGAAAGTATGATTCGATATATAACAGAACAATAACACATCATTTTCTCACAACCTTTTTAATACTTTATGAGTATATCAGTTAGTATTTGCATTCCTTCACATACAAACTTTCAAAATTCAAAACACCAGCACCAGAACCTCCATATTTCCCGTAAATCGCTTCTGAGCTAGCCTTGCACCTTGGCAAGGATTTGGGTTGTGCTGCCACAACATCCTCTACTTTCCCGGTCCATGTTTTGAGGGTGGTTGAATGTAGTGCTCGCCCAAATAAAAATGATAATGTATCATTGCATATAACCCAACTTCAACCGCTTGATCATTTCTTAAGTATTCTACTAACACCGCAAACGGAGCAACCCCAGGTATTTTCCATGCTTCCAGGAACCCAACATCAGATTCTTTTTCAAAAAAAACAATAACCAACATAATGCCCATTTTTAGCTAGTGATTGTTAGAAATACGAAAAAGTGTCGTCACTACCAATATAGTTAGTCATAGCTCGTAGTAAGTTGTATGGTTAAGTTAGAAAGCTAACTGGCCAAAGGTCCCATGGATAAGCCACTATTGAGTCCATAGTGGCCTAATAGTATGTCATATTATAAACACTCTCTATAGCTTGGAAGAGGGTTGTTATGTTGGTTGTTCATTTGTACATTTTCACTAAGTTAATATTGTCCTTTTTCTTTCTCCTCTAAGTGTTCATCACATCCATCGCTTTCTATCTCTAAAAACTCTAAGGGATCATTACCATACTTGTGTTAAGATATTCTACAATTGGTATCAGAGCCATGGGGTGTTTGTGTAGGTTTTGTGTGCGTTTCATCTACTCGTTTTACTAGTATTTTTGACTCGAATCCATTCAAAAAGTTTTCACTTTTTGAGGGTTTAAAAACCATAAAGATCATAACTTTCTTTCTCAGTTATCTTAGTATAGACTAGAAGTACAAGAAAATCTTTCAAAAACCATAAAAAATATCATCTTTTGAGTCTTTTTGGTTAAAAAGAGAGTTTTGTACCAAGAATCTTGATTTCAAATTTTTTGTGTAAAAAACGTTAAAGTTTGTGTTTTAAGGTTCTAATAGTCTTAGATAGTTAAGTTGTACAAGAAAAATCGGGTAAAAACGTCAAAAAGTGAGTCTTTTTAAGATTTTTGAGTTTCGTAGTGTATTGGGCGATCTATACGTGTATATAGGCGATCTATACGTATTCAATTGCTCAGGCGGCCCCCCCCCCCCCCCCCCCCCCCCCCCCCCCCCCCCCGATCCGATATTATACATCATTTCCTATAGGCGATCTATACGTGTTCACTTGGTCACGCGATTTATACAACTTCTTCAGGCGATCTATACATATATTCGTGAAGGCGATTTATACCTTTGATTTTCAACAGGCAATTTATACCTTTGATTTTCAACAGGCGATTTATACCTTCGATATTCAACAGGCGATTTATACCTTTGATTTCAACAGGCGATTTATACCATCATTTATCAAAGGCGATTTATACAATTAACTTTGTAAAGGTGATTTATACATACCTGTTTATGAAGGCGATTTATACGTAGTAACCAAGGTGAATTATACGATTGTTCTTTGATTTGTAAAATCCCGTGAAGATTCGATTTCTCGGTTTTATCAAGAATTGTAAAATCCCGTATATTCCAAAAGACTCAACTTCATTAATCAAAACTCACTTTAACACAACAACCTCCAATCACTGTTCGGATCATTTTAATCTTATCACATTAAAATGGATCCAAGATTTCACTTGGACAAAGAATACTCATTGCTGATGAGTATATGATACTCTCCGGTGCTGATAATCGTGCACCTATGTTGGACAAAGACTTGTATGATTCGTGAAAAAGTCAAATGGAACTTTACATGCAAAATAGAGAGCATGGGATAATGATACTTGAATCACTTGAAAATGGTCCACTTATTTGGCCTACAATTGAAGAGAATGGTGTGATCAAAACAAAGAAATATGATGAATTATCTGCTGCTAAGAAAATTCAAGCTAATTGTGATATGCAAGCTACCAATATCATTCTTCAAGATCAACCAGCTGATATCTATTCACTTGTGAATCATCACAGAGTTGCTAAAGATTTATGAGAGAGAGTTCAATTATTGATGCAATGTACTTCTTTGACTAAGTAGGAGAAAGAATGTAAGTTGTATGATGCATTTGATAAGTTCACTCACATTAAGGGGGAAACACTTCACAAGTATTACTTAAGATTCACTTAACTGATTAATGATATGAACATCTACAACATGAAAATTAAGCAATTTCAAGTGAATACAAAGTTATTAAACAGTCTTCGACCAAAATAGAGCAAATTTGTGACTGATGTCAAGCTCGTGAAGGATTTGCATACAACAAACTTTGATCAGATTCATGCCTATCTTGAACAACACGAAATCCATGCAAATGAAGTCCGTCTTCTGCGTGAACGCAATCAAGATCCACTTGCATTTGTAGCAAATCAGCAGATGACACCACCACACTTCAACACTTATCAGTCTTCATACAACAATCCTCAGCTTCAACAAAAGTTTTCACCATCTTAGTTTGGATCAATTCATCCCAATCAACATTACTCATCTACTTATCCATCACAACCTCAATTCAATCATTCATCCGTTCCATCATCATATCCATACCAGTCTCAAATGAATCATAAACCTCATCTGTTCCACAAATTGCTTATCAATCACCTTAAGTTACTACACAACCAATGACTGAGTCACCTCTTATGGACTCATTCAAGTTTTGATGTTCTGTATTCTCTCCAGGTGATGATTCCCCATTCTGCTTGTTTAACAAGGCAAGGCTTTTTAATTACTGTAGTTCTTTAAGGTTCCCTCAACCAACAATCAATTAGAACTCCTCGAATTAAGAAACCAAGCCACTATTCAAGGATGGCAGGTAACAGTTGCATACAGGTACATGGGGAGACAAGGTCAAAGTTATTCTGGTACTGGGTATAAGAGTAATGCTACTAACTCTGGGGGAAACAATGAAAGTGGAAAAGCATGGATTGTTAAATGCTTCAACAATCAGGTGAAAGGACATATGCTAGGCAATGCCTCAGCCTAAGCGAACAAGGAATGCAATTGTTATAAGAAAATGATATGTTAGGATGAAGCTCAGAAGATGGGACAAAATTTGGGATGAAGCGCAACTCGCATTTTTGCAAATCCAAGGGTTCCAGACGGGTAAGTTGTTCAGAACAAATTCCAAACACTACTGCTTTTAGACTCATGGATCTTGATACTTATGATTATGACTGTGATGATATCTCGAATGCATAAGCGGTTCTTATGGGCAACATTTCCAACTATGGTTCTGATGTTATCTCAGAGGTACCCTCATTCTGAAACCTATCTTAATGATATGGAAAATCAAAGTGTGCATGCAATGCAGGATTTTGAACAAACACAGGTTGTGGATTTTACAGATAATGAGATACATAGAGATAGCAATATCATTCTGTACTCCTAATATTTACAAGAAACACAACATGCAAATGTTCAAGATACTAATTTGCAGGCACAATAAGATTTAATGATCTTATCTGTGATTGAACAAATGTCGGAACAAATGATTAATCATGTAAATAATTGGGAAAAGGCTAATAAGAAACAGAATAATGAATCAGTAACCGCTGAGCTAGAGAGATATAAAGAACGAGTCAAAACTTTTGAACAACGTCTTAATATTGATTTAAGCACTCGTGAAAAAAGACAAAAATGATGATTCTTAAAATGGATTATATAATTAGGGAGAAGTTTGCACTGAAAGAACAAGTTGACTCACTTGAGCAAAGTCTTTCAAAACAAATTAAAGAAAAGGAATGATTATTACAAACATTCACGGTTTTTAAAAATGAATCTAAAGAAAAGGAAGATAAATATATGGAAAACGAATTGATTTGGAAAAAGAAAGATAAAGGAACTTTTGATAATATTCTTTTTTTTAAGTGGGGGTCCCTCTGCTCAAAACAGTGACATGTTACTAAGCCACAAGGATTTATGATATATACATAATAAGCTAATAGGTTATCAAAAATCCGTTTCACTTTAAGCAAGCCCCAACGGATTAATACCAACCTTGTATGAGGTTTTGTTATGTCTGTAGAAACTTATGTTGTATGCATTGTGATTGAATGATGAGGGACATTGATGTTGGAAGAAGAGAGTCGATCAAAAATGTCTGAAAAAGCAAGGATCCAGAGGTTATTAATAAAAAACATTTCTCATAAAACTATTGATTATGAAAAGTTAAATAGATAATGAAGATTGGAAAAATTTTACTACACATCAAAGAATTGTCGGCTTTTGAAATAAGCTTTTTGGTTGGTTTATGTCTGATCTACCAGTAAAACCTTCTGATGCATTACTGTCAAATCGAGCTCTAAGGAACTTCCTAAGATAAGCTTGGTGAATGAAAGCCTTAAAAAGCTTAAATTCCACCTTGCCAAGTTTGACAATGTGGTGAAGATAAGGACTACACCTAATGCTCGTACAGAAGGTGAATGGGGGTTTGAACATACTAAAGCTGTGTTTAACAATGAAATTATTCCATTTCTAAAATCTTTAAAAGACATCTTCAATGTGTTTGATAGAGATCTTTTAAATGAAATAATGGAAGTAAAGACAGTTTTTGACCAAATAGACGCTGCTGTTCAATCGACAAACAATGTTTGGAAATTGCTAAAAAAGAATTACTTTTGGAAAATGATCGACTCTTACAACAAATCATGTCTCAAGATGTTCTTTTAACTGTGATGAATTCTATGTCGTTGATTGGTGAAACTGTGAATATGGATGGAAATAGAAAAGAATCTTGTAATCTTGAGGCCGAGCTTTTGAAATCACAAAATGCGTTTAATGATCTTTTGAAACGTCACTCACAACTTGAAAAACATTGTATTTCCTTTGAATGATCAATTTAACTCTCAATAAATATATTTCAAAACGTGAATCTTGTGATAATCAAATGCTCTCGAAGTTCAAATTTTTGAAAAGAATATGATTTTGAAAGCTCAGCTTCAAGACAAAGACAGTACCATTTGTAAGTTGAAGGATATTATAAAATCATTAAGAAAAAAAATCCAAGGAAGAGAATGTCAATTTTGATTATTGTGAAATAGAGACCAAAAATGTGGATATGGAGAATAGTGTGGCAAAATTGTTTTCGGAAAACAAGCGTCTTTGTAATGAAATTAATCATGTTAAACAGGTTTTTAAAAAGCAGTTTGACTCAATTAAACAGACACGTGTTCGTTCTAAAGAACATAGTGACTCTCTAATTGATAAAATAAACTTAAAATCTGCAGAGAATGAGGATTTAAAAGCTCAAATTCAAGATAAGGCTTTTGTGATTACGTCATTAAAAAATAATTTACGAAAAATAAAATGAAAAGAGATTGTTGATATTGCTGCACAAATACCATCTGCCAACACTATTGTTCCAAGAATGTTCAAGCTAGATTTAGAACCTTTGTCTCCTATGTTATTGCAAAATAGGGAAGCTCACATATATTACCTTAAGTACACTCAAGAACAAGCTGATATTCTTCGGGGAATAGTCGAACAAGCTAAAGCTGCACAACCTTTAGATAAAGAGTTAGATTTTGCCTGTAAGCATGCCCAACGAATTCAGGAGTTACTTGTATATGTTTGAGATACATGCCCTAATGCGATTAATCTTAGTGCCAAAAAGGTTGTTGTCACACCCAAAAACAATGTCAAGGAAAGTAGCTTTGTGCACTTCATTTCCTCAAGCAACATTAAACAGGTAGAGTCATCAAACACATCAGATTCTAACACATCTGTGTTGTCTTCTACAGGATTAAAGTGTTCTACTAGTAAATGCAGATCAAACCTACTGGCAATAAAAGGAATGATAGGATCTTGCAAACACCAAGTAGGAACATGAAGAATAAAGTAGAAGCCCAACCTAGGAAAGTTAATAAAAAGAATCGTGTTGTTGAACCTATTTGTCATGATAATGTTAAGCATTCAAAGTCAAATGTGAATTCTTATCTTAATTACGTCTACTTGTAAACATCTGTGTTGTTGATGTTCATGATAAGTGCCTTCTTGATTTTGTGAAAACTATGAATAGCCGTGCTAAATATGCTAAAAAACATAAAAAACAAAATATTTAGAAACCTACAGGTCATGTATTCACTGAAGTAGAATTTAAGTGGAAACCAACAGGAGAACTTTTCATATAGTTAGGTAATTGTGCCCTGTAACTAGGCTCAATTCAGCTTAAAGTAGTGCCTCCTAAGAAAACCCCTTCCCACTCCATTTGAATCACAAAATCCAGACTTAAGAGTTTCTAGCAAGAAACCAAAAATGTTAAAATTGTTGGTTTCGAGTAAAAAAGCTAAGATTGTAGGAATCAAGAATGCTAACCACTCGGAACCCAATCATACTTGGGGATCCAATGCTACAGATATTCCATCGTATTCTTCTCTTGTCATGATAGGTTGACCACATTGTTCTTTGTTATCTGGACTTCAGATGTTCGAAACACATGACAGGGAACCGCTCTCAGCTCATGAACTTTGTTAGTAAAATTATGGGTACAGTTAGATTCAGGAACGACAATATTGCAAGGATTATGGGGTATGGTGACTATCAGCTGGGAAATGTTACTATTTCAAGAGTTTACTACGTTGAGGGGCTTGAACATAACTTGTTTTCTGTTAGTCAATTTTGCGACGCGGATCTTGAAGTTGCATTTCGGAAAAACACTTGCTTTATTCATAATTTAAAAGGTGTTGATCTACTTTCCGGATCCCGTGACATAAATTTGTATAAAATTTCTCTTAATGACATGCTTAAAACATCTCTGATATGTCTTTTATCCAAAGCGTCAAAGTTTAAGAGCTGGTTATGGGCATGTATTTATCTCATTGAACTTAGGTACTTTAACAAGTAGCTAAAAAGACGAGGTCTTGCATGAGGCATTCCAAGGCTTAAATTTCTAAAAGATCATCTGTGTTCAGAATGTGCATTAGGAAAAAGAAAGAAATCCTCTCATCAACCCAAAGTTGAAGATACTAACCAGGAGAAACTATATCTCTTGCATGTGGATTTGTATGGCCCAATGCGTGTGGCAAGTATTAATGGGAAAATGTACATCTTAGTGATTGTCGACGATTACTCAAGATTTACTTGGGTCAGATTTTTAAGGACAAAAGATAAAGCTTCTGAGGCTATTATTATATGTATAAAAAAATATACAAGTTCGTTTGAATGGCATTGTTTGTAATGTTCGAACAGATAATGGAACCGAATTTGTCAATCAGACACTTCGTGAATTTTATGAAAATGTTGGCATCACGCATCAAACATCTGTTGCCCGCACTCCTCAGCAGAACGGCGTTGTCGAAAGGAGAAACTAAACTCTTATAGAAGCTACCCATACAATGTTAATATTTTCTAAAGCTCCATTATTTTTATGGGCCGCAGCAATCAACACAGCCTGTTACACCCAAAACCGTTCAATAATCCATCGCTGATACAACAAAACTCCATATGAGCTTATGCAGGATAAGAAATCGGATTTATCATTCTTTGATGTCTTTGGTGCACTCTGTTATCCTACCAATGAAAATGACGACCGGGGTAAATTAGATGCAAAAGCTGACATTGGTATTTTTGTTGGTTACGCGCCCACAAAGAAAGCGTTTAGAATCTACAACAAAAGAACCTAGAAAATTATTGAAACCATTCATGTGACATTTGATGAGCTGACAGCAATGGCTTCTGAACAAGTCAGTTCTGACGCGGGCTATCAAATGTATAACTCCTGCAAACTTTAGTTCAGGACTCGTTCATACATATTTTCAACAAATTGTATCCACCAAACAAAGATGATTGGGATTACTTGTTTCAACCTATGTTCGATGAATACTTCACTCCTCCATCAAATGTTGTTTCTCAAGTTCAAGAAGTTGTTGCTCCAAGAGCTGTGGATTTAGCCGATTCTCCTGTGTCAACTTCTATTATTAACCAGGATGCTCCATCATCAAGGACGCATCAACACAGAACAAGAACAATCTCCAAACATTTCTCAAGGTTTTAAAGAATCACCAAAAACACCAATCTTTCGTGATGATCCACTTAATGAATCTCCTCATGAAGAATCAACTCCTCAAGGATCATCATCGAATGTGAGACAAACCCACACTCCATTTGAACACCTTGTAAATGGACTAAGGTCATCTAAGAAAACGTGATCGGCGTTCCTTATCGTTTTGATTTATAGAGAATGCAACTCTAAACTGCGTCATGTCTGGTTTGTTTCTATTATGCCTTCTAACTTCTTGGGAGAACTAAAGACTTTAAACAAGCAATGACCGAACGTCAGGGATCGATTGCAATGCAAGAAGAAATATTTATGAATTTTAAGACTAGAAGGTTGAGGAATTGGTTTGCAGTGTCCAGATAAAGTGTTTTGAATCAAACTAAAGTGGATGTATAAGGTTACGACGGATGAATTAGGCGGGGTACTAAAGAATAAGGTACGACTAGTTGCTCAAGGATTTCATGCAAGAAGAATGGAATGATTTCGAGGATCATTTGCTACCAGTAGTTGCTAGAATAGAGGCCATCCGTATCTTCATAGCAAATGCCATCATAAAGAATATGACGGTTCTACAATATGGATGTCAAAACGGTTCTTCTTAAATTGGCGAGCTAAAGAATAGGTATCTACGTTTCTTACCTAAAGGTTTAGTGATCAGGCAACCAATTGCATGTTTAGCAAGCTCAAAAAGTCCTCTATGGTTCTCCAAAATAGCACCACGTGCATGGTACGACTTGCTGTCAGCTTCCTAATTCACAAACATTTCTCCAAAGGTGTAGTTTGATCCAAACATTTCACACGGCAAGCTAGGAACGACTTATTGCTGGTATAAATTTATGTTGACGATATAATATTTGCATCCACTAATACTGCCATGTGTAATGAGTTTGCTAATTAGATGAGCACTAAGTTCAAGATGTCAATGATGGGGCAGATGTCATTTTTTTAGGATTAAAATTCTCTCAAGTCCAAAGGCATCTTTATAATGCCAATCTATAATAAGATTATTATGAAATTGTTAAAAAATATGGTATGTATCTACTGATCTGTTCGACACGCCCTTGGTAGGAAAAAAGTAATCTGGTGAGATCTCTAAGTGGAAACAAGTTGATTGTCACTTTACCGTGGCTATGATTGGATCCTTAGGTATCTTACCATCCAGTATACTGACCTTCTATACATGCAGTCCCATATGTGCTCGGGGTATCACAAAGTCCTACCTAAAAAGCACTTTACAAAACGGTTGATGATTGAATGTAAACGTATCTTTCGATACCTTAATATAGAACCATTAACATGGGTTCTACTGGTACTGAGGGTTACGCTATGTCTTTACAGCTATGCAGATGCATGCCCCGTGGAGGTGTCAGGACACTAGACGTAGTATATGGGACAGGTGTCAGTTCTTAGGTGACAAATTGTTTAGGGGTCGTCAAAGAAGCTGAATGTGCACTGCAATATCGAGTATAGAGGCATGAATATATTACCTTATTTGGGTTATGCGCATTCCTATGGATACGTATCACAGCTAAAGACTATGTCTTTCAATTCAATAAGATTCTTCTGTACTGAGACAACAAGAGTGCGATTGCTCTATGCTGCAACAATGTTTAACACTCATGAGCCAAGCACATCGATGTTCACTACCATTTTATAAAGGAGCAAGTGGAGAATGGATTTGTGGAGCTATACTTTGTTCGGACCGAGTACCAACTGGCTGACATATTCACCAAACCCTTGCAAAGAGAAAGAT
Organism: Tanacetum coccineum; assembly: GCA_026074375.1. Lineage (NCBI taxonomy): Eukaryota > Viridiplantae > Streptophyta > Magnoliopsida > Asterales > Asteraceae > Tanacetum > Tanacetum coccineum. Next base: position 28,400 of record BQNB010003501.1, on the reverse strand, counting down.
TTAAACTTCTTGATCGCAAGACGGTATGAGAAGGCATGTCTCCGAAAAGTTTTAAAGAGTTTGACGAGGAATACAAATGAGTGTTGTGGTAATCTTATTGTATATATGTACATAAGAAAAACATAAAAACACAAAATATTTTTCTTATATAATAAATTGTTCAAAAACAAAATTAAAAAAATTAAAAAAATCAGAAAAATATAAAAATATGTATCTCTGGCATGTCTTCTGAAAATCGATAACATTTACGGCCTTAGAAATGTCATTCAATAATGATACGAGGCTGTAAATGAAGTTCGAGCAGAAGTTCAAAAGCTTTCAAAACATGCCAAAAATGGCTTGCTATTATTTTAGATAGCAACCCGGTCATCATCTTAAAGGCAATTATTTCAAAAAACGAAACTTGACTTCAACGGGAATTTATTCTCGGGCATGGTCTACTCTATGACCATGTAAAGGCTTGTGTTTACTTTGCAACACAACCCGTGCTTCCTATATTCCATAAGTATATGTGTTAGTGCGCTTATGTGTCTAAATAAGAGAAATCTTATTTATTGGGTGTTGATTTTTCAATAATAATATAATCATCTTCAGAAATCATCAGAAAAAATCTTTTTCAAAGACATTTGACCACTCAATACACGACTACAACACTTTAAATAGAAACGGGTAAATATTTGAGAGGAGAATATGCCAATATCTTCTTCAAAAAGGTCAATTTGTGATAAATGGAATCAGTTTTAAACAAGAAAGGGTGAATAATTAAAGGGGAGTTAATTAATTTTAACTCAATTGGGCTTTATTTGCTATGTGTTTAATTCTTTAAGGGTATTGATGACATCAAATAATGTCATTTTTATAGCATCATTTATCCCATGTATATTACCCATTTTGTATGATTATTGCAAAGAATTGTTACTTAATCGTTTGTATTTGAGAATTGCAGTAATTATGGAGTACTTGGTGAAGATTAGCTAAAAGACACGCATTTTGAAGTTAAATGAAGAGTTCGGAGAAAGTTACTGATTGACAGCCTATAGCTGTATTATTCTAGACCTTACGATGCAGCAAGGACTTAGAAGAAGAATCAAAAGACCATTGCCTGACTTTGAAGAATACGCCGTATCCACATAAACGATACGCCGTATATAATACTTTGGGTCATCGAAAGAAGAATTCAACTGTTTGACCCTCAATAGCATATCCATCAGAAGAAACGCATATATGTGCATACACTTCACAAATAAACCTGAAGGATTGATGACCCAATAGCAGGGTCGGATTTGAGCATGTGCGGGGAGGTTCGACGGCATAGGGCCTCATTTTTACAGGGGCACTGATTATCACAAGATTGTTCGTTTAAATTAAATTCTTAGTTACAACACTATTGGTATGTGTTTTAAAAACTATGATATAATTTGGATTGAATTACAAGATTTAAGATGAAAAAGCCATTGGTTTTAGTGATATTTATAAAATTCACTTATTCAGGGGACGTAGGGGTCCGCGTATGAATCAAGAAGTCAATATAAATATTTTCAATTACCCACCTGTAGTTTTATAGGTTGTATATGTTTTCTTTTTGTTTTACTTTGTCTTTAAAAGTTCAAAATCTGTTCAATAGATTTTTAAATGACAGTTTCGACCCAAATGTTAGGATAACAAGCAAAGATATCGCGCGTTGCTGCGGGCGTTATTTTTTCGCACCGTTGTTGCACGGCGTTTATATTTATTTATTTATTTTTTTTTAATTTTTTTTTTCGCTCGTTTTTTTTAGTTTAATTGTGTAAGAAAATTATTTTTTATGCACGTTAATGCGTGTGCCGTTAATTTTTCGCTGCGTTGTTCGTTTTAGTAGTTTTTTTTTATGGTCTTACGCGTTGTTGGTGCGTTTAAAATTTTATTTTTTTTTTATTATTTTAATTATTTTATATTTTTTTTGCGAATTTTATTTTTTTTTTTTTTTTCATGGTGTAAAATGACATGTTTAAATCATTCGAAATGTTTATCCGCGGGTATTTTTTTTATCTGAATGCTGTCATGGTACTTTTGTAACATTTTTTTTCCTTCTATTTTGTGCTAACAATTTAAAAAAAAAAAAAAAAAAAATAATTGGGCCGGCCCAAATTTTTTGGGCTTTTTTGGCCCAGCACTGTAGCTCCGATGTTAAAATGAATAGTAAGTCAACCTTCTCCAATATGTTTTATTTTATTATTTTTTATTTTTTGCGAATTATTTTTTTTAGTCTCATGGTTGTTAAAATGACACTGTTTAAGTAAATTCGGAAATGTTTACCGCGAGGTTATTTTTTTATTTGAATGCGTCGGTACTTTTGTAACATTTTTTCCTCCCTATTTTGTCCCAACAATTTAAAAAAAAAAAAAAAAAACTAATTGGGCCGGCCCAAATTTTTGAGCTAAAATTTATGGCCCAGCACTGTAGCACTGTAGCTACAGTACTTCGATGAACAGTAGGTCAACACATCTCAAATGATTATATATATAATAAGCTATTAAGCATTACATAATACATTTACGTATTTTCAAGAAGGTCTAAAAATATGGTTCAACAAAGTTTGTCTATTTTATTTAGTATTCTGACGAAAACAATTTATTCACCGTTTATAACCTTAAATAACATGAGCAAAAACTTTCCATTTTTGAAACATGCATTCTAGTTATGGCACAGGGCCTCTAAAAGTCACGAGACGGCCCTGAATACACCATATCCAGGAGACATCAATACGCCGTATTCATAATATAGTAATAAAATATTATGGAAGATATCAACGTGGTCCTTCTTCAAGATAATACCAATAAGTATATATATATAAGTCACGTAAGCAAGTAAGCAAGTAGACAAGTAGTGTGTATGCACATGAAAAAGTTTGATGTGATGCAATGTTTGTGAAAACGGTTATAGTCTAGGTAAAATATGCAACCTAGTTCTCTATAACCTTGGCTCTGAATACCAATCTGTAACACCCCCAAAATGGGTCGCAGCGGAATAATGTTCGGGAGTGTTACTTCATGAGTATCTTTGCACAAGATATGAGAACGACCTCTAAATGAGTCGTTTAAAAATGATACATTGGATTTAATAAACTTGTTTGTTACAAAAGCTCAAGGCTTAACATGTTCACTTGTAATTGTAAAGATTTTAAAACATAGCAAATATCTCCTAAAATGTAATGCACACAAATCTTTATAGTAATGTGACTCTAAAATGATGATCACCAATGTATCCTTTTTTCTTGCCTTATTGACCTGAGAAAATCATGCTTTAAAAAGTCAACATAAAGTTGGTGAATTCATAGGTTTAAGTTATGTATAAAGTAGGACTGCAAGATTTCTAGGTGTATGATAAGTAACGAATACAATATCACAAAAGTAATTATGAAATGCACTAAGCTCATGACACTAAGGCTCAACATATATGTATGCAAGTTAATGCAAATAATGTGCCCGTGTAGATGTTCAACCCGCAACATCCAGATTGTTCTGACATGGTATACATTCGTTGTTCGGCAAAGCAGCACAGTCACCTGAACGGGGATGTCAATCCCAAATAGATCTATTCATAAGATTCGCGCTTACAATCCAGTAATTAACAGTTCATGATTCATGGGCATAGTGGGTTATAGCTACTTAGGCAAACTCGTAATTTTTTTAAAGTGTACTTGCGTCAAATTGTAAAACAATGCTTGTTTCTCACCCCAAAGTTGTAAATCAATGTAATTGTATAAAAGTGGGGCTATGAACTTACCTCAAGTAAATGATTGATTATCTAAATCAAGTAAGTGAAATGTCTCGCGGAATCCGAGTGCAACCTAATTAATTATAAGCCGTATAAGTATAATTTATTTAATATAAATACAACATCGTAAGTTATATAGTTACACCACCACCTAATAGTTTTGTTTAATTTAAAATGTTAAAACAATAATTAAATTGTACTTGTTAAGTAAGTGTCCATGTAATTGTACCCGTAAAAAAATATTATTTTTGTTCAACAATGTATTATTTGTTAATAATATATGATTTAATATTTTTATTGATTATCTAATGATATTATATAATTAATTTAATTGATTTTATAAAAATAGTGCACAAGTATAAAAATAGTGCATAAAGTTTTATAAACCTTATATCTTTATCGTTTTTAACTCCGTTTTACATGTTATTTATATCCATGGCTTAATATTAAGAAAATCTATCAAAATATTATATTTAAAATATTTTTGCTTCTGATGAACAGTAACTTTCACAGTTTTTATAAAATATATAAAACTACTTTTACGTATTTAATCGTCATAACCTTATAAAAGTCGTAACTTACTCATTTTAATTCCATTTTGCTTGTTCTTTATATTTATGGAATCGTGACGAGATAAACTATTTATATAAAATGTCTACTGTTTTTATAAAAATATGTGTCAAACTCAGTAAATCAAAATAGTTTATAAAAATAGTTTTATAAACTTAAAACTTATAAAACTCGTATCTTATTCGTTTTAATTCCGTTTTTAGAGTTTCTTATATGCTTGAAATCCTCACAACATGTAATATCATTACAAAATATTTATAAATTATGTAATATCATTACAAAATATTTATAAATTTTCATCAGGTCTGTAACAATTTCAGTTTTTATAAAAATCTTTTTATAAAAACGTTTTTATATATTTATTTATCGTAAACTCGTAAATGTCATAACTCCTTTGTTATTGATATGTTCTTCATGTTCTTTATAGATTTGGAAAGCTCATAATATGTACTATCATTATAAAATATTCATATATTTTATCAAATTCGAATTTGTAACAGTTTTTATAACACTTTTTATTGAAATCTTGTAAGCATCATAACTTCTTCGTTATAGCTCGGTTTTTCAAGTTCTTTATACGCTTACGATCATTATAATATGTACTATTTTAATAAAATGTTTCCATAATTTTATAAAACACGAATTCTAACAGAATATTTAAAAAGTGGGCTTTTTATATAAAGTGTATATATTAGTTTTTATAAATTATCCCATGGTTCAAACTTGTACACGTCTTCTACATTACTTCATACCACATGTCTTGTATATTTTGAGTCCTCTAAATTGTGTCCATAATGATTTTCCAAGATAAAAAGTCCTCACTTAATTTGTACATAACTTTATAATTAAATCTTCCTACAAATAGGTGTATAAACTATCCAATACTTACATAAGGTATATCCTTGTATTTTAAACACCCTTCATCATAAGTATACATATAAATTCGAACCATAATCATGTTCATTGCATTTCATAAATCATAAAAACAAACCTAGGTGGTGATTAACATAAATAACAAGTATGTAAAAATATGTAAATGAATGAATAGAAAGATTAAGGTTTAAAAGACCTTAGATATGTGTAGGAAGATGAAGAACACAATGAATCAAACCCTAGAACTTAACCCAAATTCAAACTTAATGAAACCTTAATTATGCAAACAATTGTTTAAATTTTACCCAAGCTTCCAATGTACTCCCAAACACCTTAGATATAACTCTTGATTACTTGTATACTTGCTAGAAAGAAAACTTATGAATTTTTCTTGGTTGCTAATTGGTGCTGTAGGTTTTTGTAGGGAAAAGGGAGAGTATTTTGCTTGGTTATTTGCTAGTAAATGTAATGTGTGTTTTGTGAACCTAGGACTTGCCTTTTGTAGTTAAATGAAATGTGAAAACTACCTTAAACATAAACAATGGGCTAGTAGTGGTTTAGGTACAAGATTGCAAAGAGTCCTCCTCTTCCTTAGGAGGGGAAACGGCTAGGATTAAGGAAGTGGTATAAGGATTGGACAATTATTAGGAAAGTGTGATTTAAGGTAGATAGTACTAGTTAGTTATCATTTAATGACCTTAGTAGAGTATTTTATGTTTTATTTCTTGTGTGAGCTTACTAGTATAACTGGCCATACAGAGAATGAAAGTAGGAATTGATTAGATTCTAGGTATTGGGTATAAAAGTGGGTATTTGTTTGAGTATAGATGGGTATTGGTGCTTCCTGGTACGCTTAAATGTATTTTATTGCGAAAAGTAAACGCTTTACGTAACCAATAAAAATAAAATATGAAAAGTTATAAATTATACTCATAACAATTATATAATACTTGCTTGACGCAAACTTTTGCTTGTTTGATGTTCGTTTACATTGAATGTTGATTTTTGGTTTACGCGATTTAACTATACGATAATAATTAAAAGTAAATGCGTAAAACTCTAAAAATAAACAATGGAAAATATTAATTCGTAGAATAACCTGAAAATACAGATTGTTACATCTAAAATGTATCCTTGAAAAAATAGTAAAAGACAATCTTGTCGTTTGGTCAAGAAAACTTGATGATGCTCTTTGGGCATTCAGAACCACTTACAAAACACCAACTAGAACAATACCTTATAAACTTTTATAAGGTAAAAACTGCCACCTACCATTTGAAATTGAACACCGTGCATACTAGGCACTTAAAAACTGTAATCCATATCTCATCGCGACTGGCGAGAAAAGAATGTTTTAATTACACGAATTAGACGAATTCCGACATCAAGCATATGAAAAATCTCATCTAAACAAAGCAAGAACCAAAGTCTAGAATGGCAAGAAACTTAAAATGAGAAAAGAATTCAAACACGGAAACAAAGTGTTGTTATTCCACTCTAAATATAAATTCAAACAACCGAAACTCAGATCTCGATGGCTTGGACCATATTTAGTAAAACATCAATATCCATCCGGATATGTTGAACTATACGGGAAATATGATAAGACGTTTATTGTTAATGGCCATCGTCTCAAGCTTTACCACGAAGAAGATGAATATAATGACCAAAAGGAAGAAATCACTCCCTTCTTTCCTAAAAACTGAACCACTAGAGTACGAGTCTAGTTAATGACTCTCTTAAAAACTAAGCGCTTCTTGACATGCAACCCGTGCTTTATCTCTTTTCCACTCAAGTGTGGAGGAGACCTCAATTTAAAATTAAAAACCCAAAAAATATTTTTTTGTTTTGTTTGTTTATTTTTGCAGGTAGTATATCGTAAAAATCAAAAAATCATGGAGCTAGCTCATGGATAGTTTTTTCGCAGCTACATTTTCTTATGCCCCGTGAAGTACCATTTTCTCTTAATTTTCCCTATTTTATGTATTTATCAGTTCTCACATTTAAGGCAATGTTCAACTTAAGTGTGGAGGAGGAGTCAAATAGGAAAAATTAAATATATCATATCCCTCCATGTTTGCCCTGTAATCTAACCATGTTTTTAACTGATATTTTATAAAAATTAATATTTAGTTTTTTTCCAAAATTAAAAAATATATACACTAAGTAAGGCAAATCTTACTCGGATTGACATCATAACTAGCACAAAAAATCAGTCAACTAAATTGTGAGGTATATTCTAGCCTTTGATGCATATTCTTTTCATATTTTATAAGAGTGTCGATAATTTAGTAGCTCTAGAACTTGTGCCTGATCATCATTTACTAGACTGCAATGAGGTTAATTTATAGACAATATCGTATGATAAGCGGTAAAATAAATCCCCATGTAAACCAATTATCTGCAGATCTCGTTTTCAGTGCTAAAAATCTCTCAAAGTTCTGTGTCAGCCTTAGTTGCCGTTATAAGCATTTGGTATTAAAAAATTTATAAAGGTGTTATAAGGCTTTGGTTTGCACATGAAATCATTATATATCGTACCCACCCACATCATACTTTCACGTTTTGCCTCTTTCAGATTTTGTCTAGGTGCTCACGTCGCAACAGTCATGTTTATGTGTATTGTACAAGCATATAGTAGCTATCTAGATTATGTCTATGCAAATTGAGTGATCTTATTAATATAAAACCCTATCTGAGACATCCACTATGTGAGGTGCTTTATTATGTTTCTATGCCTGAAAAGTTATAAAACCAGTAAACTCTTGTATAAAGATAATTTCTCTACGTCCACAATAAATGATTCTTGTTTTCCCACTTTGATTGCTTAAGGGCAAGCAATAGCTAAGTGTGAAGGGATTTGATAACGCCTTAATTATACATATTCTCGGTGGCATTATTTATATATATTTTATCATTTATGGTGAACTTTTGATACTTAATAGCATGAAATGTGCAGAGGTTCATTTGAAGATAGTCCAAGCTCAAATATACTAAAGATGAAAGTGTTTATACCTTATGGAAGACTAGCTAGAAGACTACAAAGAAAAAAGACCAAAAATATGACCAAGTACGCCACACTTCTCCACAAGTACACCGTACTTCAGTCCAAAATAAATGAAGCAGTAAATACTAGAAGTACGCCGCACTTTTATATAAGTACACCGCACTTCATCCTAACATTAATGATTTGGAACCGACATAAGGCAAAGTACGCCGTACTTATTATGAAGTACGTCGTACTTCACCCCTTTCTCATCCTATAAATCAAGACAAAATTTGGTCATTTGAGATATCACACAACTACAAAAAATACACACTCATCTCCAATATTGATCTCTTCTTTCATGGGTTTTATACACGAAATTCCGCGTGAAGACGAAGACGATTTAATAGTACTTAGTATAATACGGTTTAGTGAAATTCGATACATGTAAACGGGTCGTATTTTGATCCATTTCCTATCCGAATCTCGTATGTTTCTTATCTATCTATTTAACTTTGTTATTATAAACTCTGTAGCCATGAAATGCTAAACCTCTTATGACTACTCGGTGATGTTAATATAATAAATAAGCATTTGGTATTACTACGATCTTGTTAATCTTAAAATTACATTGAAATCCTATCATGTCTAATCTTATCAACTTTGTTCATCAACTTTGATTGTATACGCATAACGGTATAGGTCGAAAGACCCGTTGTGTACTATATAATTCTAAAGATTTGTCTATGATCTTTACCATTTGGTTGGAGAAATCTGCTTACGTTAACTGATAAAAAAAATAGATTTGATATAATAGTAACTTGATTATTTGTGTGACACATATGATTAAGTTAACTAATATAAGTCTTAAGTTAAATCAAGTTAATTTGTGAAAACGTTTTTTGATGAAAAAACCTTTTTATAAGTTAAGTCCTAAAATTAAAGATCGTAATCATTACCATTGCTTAGGAATTATATGAAACTATTCAAGCAGTCACACTTCTTTATTATTGAATCCATCATAAATCATATCTAATCTGGAAAAGATATTAAAGTTTGTCTTAAAACTTAGGATTATACGAACATAATCAAATCCCTGTGGACGACCTGGTCTTACCTGAAATATTATACTACATACGTGGGTTATACTTTACCTGTGTGTTTCCATCTAATAATCGGTAATTCTAGTCTTATAAATTTAAAGCTTTTGAAACACATCATGTATACTAGTCGGATCCCTTTTGGAAGGGATCCACCGGATCCGGATGAACAGTGGCAAATTTGCCTATAAATAGCAATCCAGTTCTCATTGTTTTCTCACTCATTCTCATACATTCTCTCTTACATTCTAATAGCATTAAACTAACCTTTGATCTCATAACAAACTCATAATTACATTTCATTTTTGGTGATTCTTTTTAGTTCTTAACAGAAGACGGGATTACCACATTCGCATACAAGACGATCAAGCCCCAAGTTTACTTGTTGATAGTTTTCATCATCATTCCAAGATCATTATATTGATTCTTGTACATCATTAATAACATCAAATAGTTAATACTTTTATATATCAAATTCCTACGTTTATTGCCTTGTTTTATATTATTTTTATATTAATCTAGTACTTAATTCGTTTATATTTTAGATTCAGGTAATAAAGGCATTGGACAAGCTAGACGCAAGAGATGGCTGAAAATAGTACCAATACTATATTATTTAGTGGATCTACTACATTCATAAGAAGGCTACTAAATCTCTACAGGATGCAACTTATGAGCCAAATGAAGAATAGTACCACTACTATATTATTTAGTAGGGGTACTATACTTTTTGAAGATAAAAGAAATCAATAAAATTTCAAGTTAGAAGAATTACGGCGTAACTGACCCGCAGGAGTTCTGCCGTAATTAATCATTGCTGAAGAAGATATTTATGCTGACTAAAGGTTACGGACTAACTGGGTCGATGTAATTATGCAGTAACCAATTTTTATACTAAATGTTGAAATGTCGCGTTAGAAGAATTACGGCGTAACTCGGGCGATGTAGTTACGTCGTAATGATGACTCATTACAGGGACTAAAAGGGTGCAAAAGCATTAAAGTTTCATGGACTTATTTATTTATTACAAGAACGATGGAGGATCGATTGCGGCAACCTTCCAAAGTTCACATTAACTATATATAGAGAATGAATGATATCAATTCAATAATCAATTCAGTTCGTGGGTAGCAGCCGACCAAAAAGAAAAGGAAAAAAGGTTTTCGATGCAGGGTATAGGGCAAACCCTTCATGGGTTTGCCATGGCATTCGACTAGAGGATCGCGAGCGTTAATCTAGCACAATTTGTAATGATACTTCAACTTTTTGTGGTCAAATAATGTTATTTTGATTTATTGGATCTAGCAATATAATCGTTGATGTTATCATTATTTGTTTTGCTTTATTAATTGTTCGGTAGCGTTTAATTAATTAATTATTTATTTGATTATTATATTATGATCTTGTTATCTTTATCGCTTTCTTTATTATTTATGTAGTACGCTTATTAATCCTTGTGATCCTGTGTAAGTATTGATATAAGGTTGAGTGCGATCGAAGATCTATATGATCCCAAAGACCTTGGCATGCACGATTGACTACCGGATGACCAATACTTGTAGTTGTTTGACCTACACCCATTAGGTGAGCCCTTAACATTGAATATCTAGTTAGGAATGCGAGCTAATAGGAGACCACCTGTTAGAATAAATTGTATCTCATAGGTTAGTCAGAATTTTAATCACTGTAAACTAAGAAATTTTCCTTGCCAGTCAATTCCACTCAGTAAACATAGGTTAGGTTTCAACTACAAATTGGACCTAATGAATTTAGACATCCGTTAAGGTTGTGATTAGACATTGCACATAAGATCATAGTAATTAAATGCATTTATCCTTTCTAGTTGTCTGCCACTATACCAATTCCCTTTTTGACAGTAAGGCTTACCACCTAATAATCCCACAATAATCTCAAAACTCTAAAATACTTTCTTTACTGCATTCTTAGGTAGAAAGTAATTTCGATTAAATAATTAGAGACACAAACTGTTCTTTGGGTCAACACCCGTACTTACCAATCACTACACTATACATAATAGGGTACACTGCTCTTTAGTGCATAGGAATAGTCAAGGTAGTTAAGGTTTTATAAATGTAAAACCTAACGTAGTTTCTATTAAAGGAAATCACACAACAATCATTCATTTCATTGTAAACCTCATACCTTGTAAAGTGTAGATAGTAATCGGATTGGTTCTACCTTTGTTAAAACCTAATATTTAGCTTTGTACCAGATAAAGTGTAAGTGACGTAAGGTTGGTTCTACCTCGAAGTAGAACCTGATATTTAGCTTTGTACTGGATAAATAAGCAACATTGTGAGGCTTCTCTGCCGGACAAGGAGCTTGTGGACATAATGTTTACGAACTCTCGAGTTGAGTACTTTGGGAGTGGAGTAGGGAAAGGAAGGTGTCCTTGTAGTTGAACCACTATGACTACTTGTGCCACAGTTCTATCTCTCTTTACTTTACTAATTGCTTTCTTAACTTATTATTGTTTCTATTTTGCATCATTAAGTATACATTCGTATACATCAATATTGGAAGATTTCATATAACTTGATCTAATTATTTTAAAACATAAATTTTAAATCCAGTACAAACTAATTCCACCCCCCTACCCCCCACGCAGTTTTATACATATTGCATACAGGAGAGCTATAGTGCAGCCATTATAGACGATTTTTAGGGCTTTTTATGCCCCTTGTACTCATATATTTACATGTTGGTTTGAAGATAAGTGATTCAATCTTTAATCATTCAAAAATGTCTACATGTTTGATGATTAATCATTCTCCTTTTCTTCTTGTTAACATGTTAGGCTAAATTTATATGTGTTTGCTTATGATTGCATGAAACTTAGTTGTGAACTCTTATTTGTTGCTTCTTGTTAGTGGTGTGCACGTTGGGCATTAGAAAACTAGCTATAAGATATTACATTGGCATAAACTTCTAGTGAAACATGATTAGAACTAAATCAAACCCTTACGTTTGGGAAGATAGCTAATTAAGTATTTAATATGTGTGGTTTAACTATTAGGTGGGAAAAGCGTTATCAGGAGATGTTTACTTAAGTGATCATATAGATGCGTTTCTGACCAATTCGCAATTGAATTAGGGGAATACTTACACATTACACTAATGAGTGTGACGGGAAACGGGTTAGAGGAATTAACTAAGGAGTAGTGCATGATTAAGTGAGCACGTATGTTTACTGTAGAAAATTAGAAGGGGGGTTGAATAGTTTACCGCTTTTTGATTTAATATATCGTTTGTTTATAAAAACTTAGATTCAACTTTATGTGATCTCAATATGTGCACAATATGAACAATACAACTAAGTAAATAAATTATAACAAGATATAGAATAAGTATGTAAGACAAGCGATAAGAGTTAGAAAGATCAAACCACAACACAAAGATTTATAGTGGTTCGGTAACGAAGCACCTCTTCGCCCTACTCCACTCCTCGAGCACCAAACTCGAGAGTTCTCTTCAATATGTCAACAAACTTCCTTTAGGCGGAGAAAACCGTACACAAGTAGCTTACACCAATTTCTGACACAAAGCCAAATGTCGAGTTCTAATCTTAGCTAGAACCAATCTATCACATCCTTTGTATTTTGAGGACTAAAATACTAACCGCACTATCAACTCTTCACTTCACCTAAGTTCTAACATGATCATCCCGATCTAACTATACTTTATATGATCGCCATGATCTAACTATTACACATAACTACACAATGTACACAAATGATTTACAAAATATAATACAATCGTAACTACGTTATTATAACACAAACTAAGCTATAATACTTTGTAACTTGGTGGTAGGAAGTATTATTCTCTTGCACTCGAGGATCTAAGCTTGAATCACTTGGAAACAAATGATTAAGATTAAATGATCAAAGGATTGTAGGTAATGTATAAACTGATTTTAGACAGAAGAGAATGAGTGCAAAAAGTGAGAAAATCAGTGGGGAACAGTCCAGTATTTATAGGCAAAGCTAGGAGCTTTTTGTCTGGTCGGCCCCCTTAGCTCATTTGTCGGCCCCCTTATCACTAAGGGGTCTGCCCTTATATTTAAAGGGGCCGCCCTAGGCCAGACACTCCATTTTTTCTCTTTTCTAGGGGAAGTGTTTTCTGGAACATTTCTAGCCGTTTTTAGGTAGAAAATTTGAATTTAAAATATTTATTTTGAATAAAACATTTCTTTTAAATGTAAAAATATTTTATAAAAGTTATAAAAATGTTTGTATCATTTTATAAAAAATGTGACGTTGAATAAAAAATACTTTGATCATAAAAATACATTAAGCATTTATTTATTCATACCTTTAAGTTTATTTATCATATCTTTAAGTGATTAAATACCAAAAATGAAAATTATACGACTAATTACTTGTTTAATGGTTTAATTTCACATTGATCGTTATACTTTTGTGATTATTGAAAAGAAGAGAGGTCTCGAAAAATTATTAATACGTTTTTAGGCATTCAATTAATCAACTCCATCATTACCTTTTTGATGATTACAAAATCTAAAATCATTAATGTAAAAATTATTTAAGTATTTAGTGAGTTTTATTTTCATTTCTCTCTCTTTTTATAGAATCAAAAAGGCTTCGTCGATGAATATGCGTAAAATCAACGGAATAACCGCTCCCCTTGATGTGTGCTCCCCCTCGATCGAGTGGATCCTAAGGAACTCGAGATATGATTATAATTTGCTACAAAGAAATAAGTTATTAGGAACAATAACCAGATGTTTTCTAACATATAGCATGAAAAAAATATTTAAGCTAAGGTGACTATTGATTTTAGCATAACCATCCTCAAACATCAACCATTAATACTCAACTATATATGCTATCGGAGATAATAACAAATTTTGCCTCAATCTGCTATTTTTAAAAACATAGAATAAGACACATAAAAAAGTATGTGTATCCACACAATCATTACAAACTAGAATGCATTTAAAATATAATATTATGGAATATGGCATAAATAAATTTACATTATGACTTAGGTATAAAACTTTCAAGTGGTCCTATTTTTCCTAGAATGTCATAGTCTTGCTGAAATAGGTTTGGTTGAAACATCTATTTGAGAAATGCGTGACTAAACATAGGAATGTTTAGTTTGAGAGATTGATGGTGGTGGTGACGTAATGTTTGGGTGTGTAGTTGTGAAAGAATGTGCTGGTTAATAAGAGAAACTTATATTGACAGTTTCTTTTACTTAAGCCAAGAATGAGTCTAGGTTGTGGATACAACACATAGCATGTTTCCCCTTGTGCTTCAAGTAGATTCTATGATAATTGGATTACCAAAGATAGGTGGTGAAGGGTATTGAAGGTGATGGAGTATTGATTTGGATGTCACTGTGGTCTTATTGGTGAAAGGGTGTGAGTGATATCTATTAATCCACTTTCTTGAATAGAGGTGGTGGAGGTACTCTTGGAGGAGGTGATATTGGTGAGTTCAAGTAGCCATTGGTTAATGGTGATGTGGGGAAGAAGTTGGTGATTTGAGTTTGGAAGAATTCAAAGAGGATGAAGGATGTCGGTCAGGAGGATGGAGTTTTTGATGGTGTCATTTTGAGGGTGCATTTTGGGAACTTGGTGATAAGACTTGATAAGTTGGGGAAGGAGTTTTGGTTTCCTCATGAGTGAGGTCAATAAATAATTGTTTTGGTAAAATTATGTTGATTTTTGATCTTTTGGAAGGTTTGGAGGTGGAAGCTTTGGTGGATGCCATGGAGGTAATGGTGATTGATGATGAATGAAGAAGATGATGAATTGGTAAAAAAAATGAGATGCAATTTATTGGAAAAAGGTGGTTTAGAAATGGTATGAGTTTGAGTTAGTTTAAGCATTTCTAAAATGTGTTCGTGCTTTCTGGGTAAGGATAGCTAAGACTAAGTAAATAAGGTCAAAAAGCAGAAAGAAACAGTAGAACTCGTAATCAGGTTGGCCGGCCCCCTTATCTATGGTGTCGGCCCCCTTATTGATATAGGGGTCACCCTTATGAGCTAAGGGGGCCGCCCATCTAATACTTTTTAGACGACCCAAAATTTGAAATTTTGCTAAAACTTTTGAGAAGGGTTGTATTTGGTGAACACATTTGCAGCAAGTCCTATGTGACCATATATGTGCATGAAACAAACATTTATGCATTTAACACATAAGAAATCATGAAATAAAGATGCATGATTATATTCTAATGAGCTTACTAACGATTCATAATAATTAGAGGTCCTAAATAAACTAAACAAGATCAAGTTCATCCGACTAAATTGGGTTATCATCACATAAACAAGTAAACATAAAATAGGAACTAAGTCCACATAACCAAGTCCTAAACAAATAAACTAAACACATTAACCAATCATCATAATTTCTTATTCTTGCTAAAGACTCCTTTTAGTGCTTTTCCGAATAACTTGAAACCTCCTCTAACTACCTCATGCATTTGTTACGTTTGATTGAGCAAAGCAGTTTGTCGCTCGAAGAGAATATGATCGTCTTGTTGAGAAGAAGTGGGAATGTCGTATTTTTGGTAATTGAGTGGTAAAAGGGAGTTAAGAAAGGTGGTAGGAGATGGGGTACTAGCATGAGAAATACCATCATCCTCATCGTCATCTCCATGGTGAGATGAAGATCCATAATGATGGGCAGATGATGATGAGACGGAGTGAAGGGCTTTAGGCATTCCATGATTACTTTGGGGTTTTTGAGTTTGTTTTAAGGCGATTAGGCTCATGACCCTATCAACGACATTATAAATGCCATTGTCAAGATGAGGATAATGTTCAATACGTGTCGAAAAAGACGAGTCAAAAACATGCCATAAGGAAGATTAGCAGTTGGAGTAGCTCTAGCATATTCAATTCGTTTGACGAATAAATAAGCAAGATTGTATTGTTCTTCGGCAACAATACAATATAACATGTGAGCGAGACTAGCCGAAAGATGGTCTCGGTGGCCTCCTAGTCCGAACATATTCTCACGGATGAGTTCTTCCCAACGCTTCATGTCTTATCTTAATTATTTGCTAAGAATTTGATTTGATGTGAGAATGACATTTTTTATTTTGATGGTACGATTAGACTCGACACGCTCCAATTGAAGAAATCTATGTATTTCGTCGGGAGTGGGAAGATCGATATGATACGGTCCCTTGGTCTCTTGGAAGAATGCAAAAGATGCAAGATCCTATATGTTTGTGAAAACGGCTTGACCATTGTATGGGATTCTAAGAATTTGATCGAATTATGCAAGTGAAAGAGTGATAAATTCATGTTGAATCATGAATGAGATTAGAAGATAACCGTACTCATCGGTTTGGATTTTGACTTGTCTATAAAAGTCTAGAATGAATTGAATAATGATTGGCTCATTGATTTCGAAAATACAATTGAAGCGAATTTTAGTGAACAATCGCTCAATGCCGTTGGATTGGTAATAGAGTTGATCCATGACTCGGCCCTCATGAATACAACAGTTTTTGATGGGTTTATAGAATTGAGCAAGGATGGGAGAGAAACCAGGTATTTTGGATACTTTAGGATTATCTGATTTAGTAAGGGGGGTATCACCAATAATTGCTCGAGGTATGTTTATCACTTAAACAAGACAACAACAAAAGGAAAATTACTACAAAAAAATATACAATAACAAAAAATGAAGTTTTAAAAATAACATATGTGGAACAAAGATTACTTCGACTCTAAAAATAAAAACCTAAGAAGTAATCCAAACGTTCCCTAATTTAATTTGACTCAACCTAGAGTGTCAAAAAATATATATTGAATTATATATTTCGACACCTAGTGTAAGTTCGTCAAGTGTTTCGATGCTTAATAAGTAGAGTAGGGATTATTTCGATCTTGGACTAAAATTCTAGGAAATAATCCAAATGCTCCTTCATTAACGAAAGACTTGACTGAGAGCGTCAAAAGATATACATTAAGTTGTATATTTTTCCGACTAATATGAGTTCATTACATGTGACTTAACAAAAATGAAATAATGTTTATTTTGACTCAAGAATACAATTTAAAACGATCCCCTTGTCCTACACCATCGATTAAGGTGCTCCCCAAGCTTCCCCGTCCTCTAGCTCCCGCTTACTATACCGCCTACTCCACCCCACCACACGCCATTCTCCGACCCCATACAACAACCAAAACACCCAACATCCGTTGAACCAAAGATCAAAAGACACACACTCATAACCCCACTAACCCCCCACCGGCGTTCGCAGAACCAACCCATGGCCCTATTAACGACAATGGCTTTTTATTCTAATAAGTCTTCCGCTATGCATGATAAAACTACACACTCCTATATCTATGTTTTAGGTGGAAACCAAACGGGTAGAATTTTCAAGGACTGTAGTCTTAGTGGATACTTTACTGGAAAGATGTTCACCGATAACACAACCAAAGTTAACAGTGAACCTCCAAATGGTTTCAAATGTTGATTCAATAACCATATGAATTGCAATCAAACTCTTTATTTTAGTGCAGGTACTTCTAACTCAAGTGCAGGTACATCTGTCAATCCTTTAAAGGAAAGACTCAGAGTTTGGTTACCAAAAAGACTGATATCTCATACGTCAGGAGTTCAAGGAATTCAAATCTGATGAACATGCTTCAAATGACGTTTGAACAAAACAGTTCAAGCCTCGTTCTTCATCAAATGATGTTTGGATAAACCGGTTATTCAAACCTCGTTCCTAATGTCAAATCTGTTGTCATTGTTCCTTAAAGTAAGAAAGGTGTAGCATTCAGAGCAAAGGAAAGTGTACGTGTCAGGGCATTTTCCTTGACAACGAAAAGAGAAAGAAATTTTTCGGTCTGAGCTATATAAAAAAACATTCCAAGTTTTGAGCTCATCTGGTAATGGCTTTTATCAAATGTTAGATTGCAACCATCTCCAGAATAAAAGAAAAATTATACGTGTTAGGGCATTTTTCTTTATAACGAAAAGAGAACTTCTGTTTCTGTCTTGACTACTTTCGAAACACTCAATGTTTGGTTAGCTCAAGTTGATGGCTGCCTTTCGTATTCTTCTTGTACGAAAACTACGTTTTTCAAAGAAAAGTGAGAGTGTACCTTCAGTGCGCTCCTTATCTTCAAAAGAAGAGATAACTTTCTCTGATTTTTGACCATTTCTCATTAACAAGCTTCATATTTTCCCATGCTTGTGTCGTTAGTTAAGTGGGACCAAGTAGTTATTAGCTGGTATTATAATTCAACTAGATCAAAATGGCAATCGCATATGCAATTTTTGAAAGGTGATGCGAATAGTGATTAAATGTGATTAAAATGGTTTATCATGGTCTTTGAATGTGTTATAAAATGGTCAAATGTAAAAGTTGTAGGGTTTGTATTTGTTGTTTTTGTGTTGTGTATGTATCTACTGGTTTATTTGTATCGTTGTTTATTTTGATTATGTTTTGGTTGTTTTCTTTTATTTTTTTTTGTTGTTATGTGTTTTTATTGCCTTTGATTTAGTTTTTGTTGATTTGTGTTTTTGGGGTGTGTTGTTTGTTTGTTTTCCTTTATTCATCTTACTCATCTGACCAATTGTTTGTGTTATAATCTGTAAGGTGTTAAAAATGTCTGTTGGGTGTTAAATCTGTCTGATAGGGATTAAGATAATCTAAAATGCCTTGATCTTGCTTTATGGTTAGATAGCGGTGGTTTGCTATTCATGTTGGCGGAATGTTAAGCCTACTGCATGGCGGTTTGGTGTTTTCAAGGGCAGCGTCTTAGGCTAATTGTTCCATGTCTTGGCCCAATAAGGCCCAATAAACCTCTTAGGCCTATTCCAAAGGAACATTTGTCTTGTTGACTCTGCATTACATGCTTAGTTAACTTGTCATTGAGCTATCAGGATATCTCTAGACAATCGTCCCAAGGTTCCAATGTTGATTAACCCAATGTCCAGTGACTCTAATGTGGAAATATTTCGTGCTAATCTGAATATCTAAGTGCTTGTCAAACGTTAGGCGAACATCTTTATATACGTTGATTATATGCTATGTTTGTCAATCTTTGTTGATATTCTATAACAGATACGATGGCAGAAGAGAATATTCTGCACCTTGATACTACAAGATGAGATGAACGATCCTTATTGCTTTAGAACAGATTACAGATTGAAAGGGAAACCTTCTCTAAGATCTACAGAAGTTGCAGAGAAGAATCTATCTTCCACATTTTCAGTTGATATTTCAGAACACAAACTTCGTTAGGGCATTCACTGCTCTCAGCAAATTCCTTTCTATCTACATCAGGCTGTTCTGGAATACTTGACTCATGATTGCAAAGACTAGGGTTTATAGCTTTTCAAATCTTGATGAAAAATGTTTACTTTCTGAGTGCTTAATCTTTTTTGATGCGCCACCTTTAAGATCGCACACTCCTGCATGACATACATCGTCCTTAAAATGGACTTACTTGGGTATTAGGTAAATCTTCAGCTTAACCTGAATCTGACAGAAGACAGCTTATTCGATAGAAGTTTCTATGCTTACTCATGCAAGTACTGTGTCTGGACCAGACCCTGACCCAGCCCAAGCAAGAAGACCTGACTGGATCAAACTCTGGAATAATTACATGTTTTTTGTGTCTCTTGCTGGACCAAAACCCTGAGCACATGGATGATGAATTCCTCGCGACAGGGCTACCTAAAGGTTCATGAAAACCTGTAAGCTCATTCTCAGTTTTACGCTCCTCCGTGTATCGAAGAAAATCTAGTAAAGTCATTCTCCGCGTTCTTGTCTTCTTAAAAAAATCTCGGATATGACACTAATTAACTTGCGGCGGTTATCAGTTTCTTGTATGGCAAAACGTAACGAAGATGATAGGTGAAATCTAAGTTAATAAAGGAGTTGATTCCCACCCATACCTGATCCAAGTCATCAGACAGTAACGTCAACTCCTCCAGTAATTGCTCCCTTTATAGATGTCTCATCTATTAAGTCGTCGTCACTGGTCTCTCCTCCACCAATCAACACGGAAGCTATAACAATCACCCTCTTCGCCCACTCTATCCTGAAATCACTCCTCACGGCCTCTCAGCGCCTTCAGCTAAGAGTGGCAAAAATTGGAGCATAGCAAGAGATGTCTAATGTAAAGATAGACTGATCCACTTGCTGATGTTTTGACTTCAATTAAATCCCATGATCCTACGTTGATGATGAATATCTAGGAACAAAACTTGATGATGCTCTCCTTAAGATTCTTGAACGACACACTGCAGATTTAATCGAGAATACTCTGTGCTGCCTGGCCCAGAAGTCCATCAAATAATCAAGAATCTGACAAAGAGTCAAGGAGGATTTCGAATCAAAGGGAAAACATAGGTGAAGGAGAACAAGATTCAAACTTACTCCATCTGTGTAACAGACAAAGTGGCTCTTGAAGAATTTGATTAACTAGTTGCCTCTCTTCAAACCACATGATAAGGAACAAGACTGCAAACAGAAATACTTGCAAACTACCATCATATCATGCGTTTAAGGAAGCTTTAATAGCAGATGATTGAATGCCATAGATAAAGAAGTCAGTTACAATAAGGTTAAAGACCATAAGTAGAAGCCATGATAGTGATGATGATGAAGACGATGATGATGATGAAGGCCCTTCAGCTGGATCAAACCAGGGTAGGTCAGCAAAGAGAAGAAGACCAGAATCTGCCGCTTCTGGGTCAGCTCAACCTCCACCGAAAGATGATGACCAAAGTTCAAAGAAAAGAAAGAATCCACGAGAGTCTGATGCATCTGGTTTAAATAACATCCAGCTCTTCCCTCTACATGGGATGGAAGATCACTGGACCAAGAGATGATTGTGTTGACCTCTTGTGCATATGCTTCCAATCATTCATCAAGATCCTGACACAAGTATGATTGCATATGCTGAATCTGAAACCAGTTGAGCCCTCCACAAAGAGATAGTCTGGTTATTGCTTTCTGAGATTCCTTTATTAGTCAAAAGAAGAGGTTTTTGGATTCGTTTAAAGAAGCTCAAATAGTATTCAAAACTCTTACTCCTGCTGAACAAGAGGCTGCTGACATAATGAAAGCTTCAAGGAAGCAAGAAAAGAGCAAGAGACACCTGAATGGAAAGCTCAATGAAGGAACTGGTAACATACTAGGGGTTCCTGATGAGTCCACAGCCATCTCTAGAGCCTCAAGTGAAGGAACTGGATCCAAGCCAGGGGTTCCTAATAAGGAAAAGCTAATTCTTTAGTAGGAAGCAGATGTGGTCAGTGAACATTTTGACAGAGATGATAATGATGGGGGATGATTACAGCGAGGTGAAACTAACGCATGATCATGAAGAAAGATATAAGTAATAAGATGAACCAGGAAAACTTACTATGGAACCGAAGTTGAATCAATGGTTTGTATGGGCCCCCCCCCCCCCCCGGGTCACTATGCCTATCCAACAAGTTTCTTCATATGTTCCTTTATGATACTATCTAGTCATCGATCTCTCATCACGCGCACTCTCTCTCACACGATCTCCGCCGCACCGTCAAGAAGAAGCGATATATTCATTACAACTATTGCACCACAACATCCGCACTACAGCAGAGGCAGTTAAGTTCTTGAAATGTCAAGTTACGGCTTCCTGAGGCAAATCAGTTTCAGGACTGCGACCGTCTTTAGATGACTCCTTGGATACCATCAATTCAGGCTCGTGGCAAATTCAAGTTCTCTCACACACCATATGTTCTTACCATCCTAAGAGAATGACTATGGATCCTGTTGTACCATTGTATGAGTAACTATAATCTTCCACTATGAACTGTTTCCCCTGATCCTCCGGTAGCTATTGTTGCTTCAAGAGCTGTTGATCCAGTTGGTTCACCTTCATTAACTACCATTGATCAAGATGAATAATCTACTAGTACTTCACCAACAAATCAGGAAATTCAATCTCAAGTCACTCATCAAGGTGTTGAAGAATAAATTCATGGACATCAAAATGCATAATTTAATAATGCACCCCTCCTTCATAATATTTCTTCAAACTCTAGTTTTGAAGAAACTAATTGACAAGGGGTCATTCCATTAAATTTGCATCATCTTATTCAACTGTTTAATACCATCACTAAGCTGACAAAGAATCACTCATTAGAGAATGTTATTGACGATCCTTCTCGTCCAATTTCAACATAAAGTGAACATGCCATTTGGAGCTACTTTGACGCAAATGAAAATCCAACTCCATTTGGTGTGAAACGGTATGGTTGAGATCTACCATCTCAAAGATAGTTTATGGTTTCTGAACAATTTTGTTCAGGACCCGTGCCTCAATTCATGGCTCCTGATTATAGCAGTTCAGGACCCGTGCTTCATGAAATGATGTCTGATCACAACAGTTTAGACCTCGCACCACAACGACAAGAGATGTCTGTTGAAAATGTCTCTTCAGGCCTCGTTCCTCAAGGACAAAAGGCGTCAGATAATGACAACTCTAACCTCGTGCCCCCAAGACAAAATATTGTTCCTACAGCAGAAAAGACAGATTCATCACATCAAGGGTTGGAATTTCTCTTCAGTCCTTTAATTGAAGAATATTACACTCCAACACACGGTCAAGCTAAGGAAAACAACAATGATCAAGCACCGAATGCATCGTTTCAAGAAGTTGAATTTATCAATCCTTTTTGTACTCGGGTACAAGAAATTGGTGAGCCTTCCTCACGCAACATTGATAATACCGATGTGCATTCATTTCAACCACAAAGTCATGATTACCAATAGACCAGAGATCATCCATTAGAACAAGTTCGTGGAAATCCAACCATGCCAGTTCAAACAAGACGACAGCTTGCCACAGATCCTGAAATGTGTATGTTCGCGCTCACGGTGAGTATTGTTGAACCAAAGAACATTAAGGAGGCAATGGCTGATTCTGCATGGATCGAAGCAATGCAGGATGAACTTCATCAGTTCGACAGACTAAACGTCTGGGAACTCGTCGACAAACCATTTGGCAAGATGGTTATTAAGCTAAAGTGGTTATGGAAGAACAAAAAGGATGAAGATCAGTCTGTAATTCGCAACAAAGCACGACTTGTTGCTAAAGGTTATGCTCAGGAAGAGGGTATTGATTTTGAAGAATCATTTGCTCCAGTTGCTCGCTTGGAAGCAGTTCGGATTTTTGTTGCCCACGCAGCACACAAGTCTTTTCCAATCTATCAGATGGACGTGAAAACGGCATTTCTTAATGGTCCACTGAAGGAAGAGGTTTACGTTGCTCAGCCGGAAGGGTTCGTTGATCCAGATCATCCAGAAAAAGTCTACCTTCTAAGGAAAGCTTTGTATGGATTAAAGCAAGCTCCAAGAGCCTGGTATGATGAACTATCAAACTTCCTGATGTCCAAAGGTTTTTCTAAAGGTACAATTGACCCAACTTTATTCAAGATAAAATACGGGGAGGATATTCTACTTGTGCAGATTTACGTTGATGACATAATTTTTGGGTCTACAAACCCTAAATATTCAAAAAGATTTGAAAAGTTAATGCACAGTAGATTTGAAATGTCCTTAATGGGGGAGATGAAATTCTTTTTAGGACTTCAGATCCACCAGTCCCCAAAAGGTATTTTTATCAATCAGGCCAAGTACGCTTTAGAAATTCTGAAAAAGCATAATATGGACAATTGTCACTCCATTGGTACACCATTGGCTACAAAACCCAATCTAGATGTAGATTTGAGTGGAGAACCCGTAGACCAATCTGATTATCGTAGTAAAATCGGGTCACTCATGTACTTGACATCTAGTAGACCAGACTTAGTGCAAGCAGTATGCTATTGTGCACGTTATCAAGCACGACCAACTCAAAAGCACCTCAAGGAGGTTAAAAGAATCTTTAAATACCTAAAGGGTACCATTAACATGGGACTTGGTATCCAAAGGCTTCTGGCTTTTGAAACTAACCATTTGCAGACGCTGGATCATGCCGGAGCATTTGATACTCGGAAAAGCACTTTCTGGAGGGATACAGATCCTTGTGATAAGCTCGAGTTGATGTCAAAGAAACAAAACTGCACTGCAATGTCTTCAGCAGAGGCAGAGTACGTGGCGTTATCTTCAAGTTGTGCTCAGTAATGTGGAGGAGGACACAACTTTCAAGATTATGCTTCAACTACACAAAAATCCGTTGTATTGCGAACTCTGCAGGTCAGCCATAGCAATTTCATGCCAAACCCGTAGCAAGCATTCGCGAACGAAGCAACTCCATACTCGGTATTATTTCATAAAGGAACAGGTGTTGAAATGGTATAATTGAACTATATTTGTCAGAACTGAATACCAATTAGCAGACATGTTTACGAAGACCTACCTTAGGATCGGTTTAAGTATCTGTCAGAAGGTTGTATGAGATGTTTACTCCAGCTGATCTGAGGTTCTGGCAAATGAGACTGCTTGATATATTTAATCAAACATCAACTTGTAAATTAAAAATCAAAATACAAAATATAAAACTTCTAAAAGAAAAATACAAAATCATAAAAACAAAATTTCCAAAAAGATTCTCTCGACATGTCCACTAGGAATCTGAAACATTTACGTGCTTAGAAATGTCTATTACATTGACACGGGTGTTAAATGAAGTTCGAGCGAGAGTGCAAATAGTTTCAAAACAGTCATTTTCTAATTTTCTAAATGGCTTAATTGCAAAATACAGTCCATACCCGGACTTCAAATAAAGGAAGGTTTATAAACTTATCCCCCCTCCACAACGAGAAAATTACGTTCTCGGTCTTGAGCTGTTCTTACAAGACATTCAATGTTTTAGCTCAATAAAAAAGGATAGTGTACGTTTCAGTGCGCTTACCCTTAGCGTTAGAAGAGAAGTCCTCTAACATCTGGTTTTTCAAAAAGTTAAACACAATTTTTCAAGAATTTCTCGATGACAAATCATAATCTTTCAAAATTGTGTGTTCAACACTCCAACCCTCACAATGTTTTCAAAAGACAGCAATTTTTCAATTGGTCCTATTTTTGAGGGGGAGTTTTTCGAAAAACAACGTTTTAATGTTCTTGGATACATCAACAACGAGAACTCTTATGTATCCAAAACATTATCAAAAAGTTCCAAACCATTCATGCTGACCATATTTTCTCCCACAGATTTTTCAAGACATATTTTAACCACAAGGTATTTCAAAAACTAAGTGTTTATTATTGTTTAAAATAAGGGGAGAAAATGTAATTAAAATATGATCTATTCGTCTCAATGTGCCGAAGAAAAGGTTTTATGGTTCGATCTTATACCCAACAACATCTTAATTTCACGACGATTCTGAAGTCATAAGGTGGTTAGGTTAGGAATCAATCCTATGATCCAACCAGAACCGGAGGATCTACCCAAGGATAATCCAAAGTTAGAAATAGCAGTCCTTAGGTATGATTGAGATGAATGTATATGGGAATAATGCCAGACTAAGATTGATTTAACACTGTAACAAATCACAAACAAAGTGGTTTAGTAATGACGTCTTGGTAAGCATTGAAGGCGTTGAAGAATGAAAAAGAAATGTATGGATAAAGGGTCTAAAGAAAGAAGCCCTCCACACAACTTAAGGCAGAAACCGGGTCGATACATATGCTGTCAGAATCACAAGTTGATTGCTGACATTGAAAACGACATCATGGACCCAGTGATGCAATGCACAACCCTTCCCAGCCATTCGGGTTTCTCTCAACAGAAACTTGTCTCATTTGTCACGGAGATACACACGTTATCTATTGACATCTCATTCCGAGATCGTTGATATTGAATAGGTGGCAATATGCTCCAGCCTCCGAGTACTAAAACCAAAATGCACTAATCGAGTCTAGAGCCAAGAGATCAATCTAAATCTCGTCAGGACACATTCCATTACAAACACTTGTTGAACATCATCAAGTTCACAAGCTGTTAACAAGAGTCCTACGCAATATCATTGTGATATTTGCCAGAACATCCGAGTGATACTAATGTATTCACAATGAAGATGGAAATCCTGCTTGAGCCAGCATCAAACAAGCTCTTGGTAGGTGACTTGCGAGATTCTATATGAATCAAACTTGTGACAACTGGATATCGATTTGGTCCAGTAAATGAATTGACGGTTGATGAATTTTGATAAAAACATGACACTCTCGATGTGTTACAAAAACACTTTAACGAGTGACACGTCGATTGATTTTCAAATCAATTTTCTCGTTTATCACTAACGTAAACCTGCAGGTCAAACGGTGGTAACGACAACCTCAATCCCATTCAAATGCTCAATCTACGAAGACATACTATCTAGAAAGCTCAAGATTTAAAGACAAAGACTTCCGCAAACTCTGATTTGAAGCTTTCAAGATAATGCAAAAGTATGAGCATGTTGGTCAAAGACATAAGATCGCAAGATGGCATAGACGATAAAGACAATGACAAAGGCTCAAAGTCAAGATCGCAAAGCATGAAGGAACAAGCCTACAACAGATAACGAAGACAAAGACCAAGAACACTCGAGCTTAAACGACAAAAGCAATCTCACTGATCTCATGAAGGAGTGTCATCAATGAACTCACTTCGGGGGAGATTGTTAGCCTCAATTTTATTGAGTCAATAAAGGAAGCTCGTTCCCGTGTTCAAGACCTCACTTCGGGGGAGATTGTTAGCCTCAATTTATTGAGTCGAACAAGGAAGTTCGGTCACTCTACGATGGAGCTTCGGTCTTTAATTAGTTAATGTTGTAATAGTATAATATCGGGAATCGGGCTCGATAGTTAATCTAATATTGTATATGTTTCGGGTTTAATCCCAAGCAAAACCCGAGCCCGGGTCCTAGTTTAAATATCCCGCGCGTCATTTAACGCGACGGGGTATATATACTTTTTCTTCTTTAGAAAAAGTTAGTTGTTCATTTTCTAAAGAATTCCATTTTCCATATTCTCTCATCTCTCTCTCTCTCTCTCTTCTTTCTCTCTCTAAACAACTCAATCTCTCTTTCTCATTTCTAGTCCGATTTCGTGTATGATATATGTTATGAAGTGTTAACGGGATCCTACACTTTTACCTTTAAAAACAAGTTAAAATAACCAAAAATGGACTTAAAATGCCAAAAATATGCTTGTTTTGCTAACTGTGTTGTGCAAGAACGGATATCTAAGAAAAGGACGAAAAACAAAGCCAAAACGACAAAACCGGACACGGAATGGAAAACCATGGAAAAGACAAAGTCAAGACAAAGCCCAAGTCTAAAAAAGTCAACCCCGACAAATCCAAAGTCAAACCCGAAGCCACAAGTAAAGAAAAATAAGTTTAGGGGCCCAAATTGCCAAATCCCTAAACTTATTTAAAGAAGAGAAAGAAGAAAAATCTTGCAAGGGGCAATTCTGCCAAATCAACAAAGTATAAACCACAAGGGTCAAGTCTGCCAAGTCCCGAAACTTATAACTAACAAGGACCATGGATGCAATACCATTTATAACTCTTGGGGGGTGAAACTGCCAATGTCTAAACTTTCATACAACACAAGGACGTGTGATGCAACTAGTGATATAACCATAAGGGACTAAACCTGTCAAACTCCCAAACTTCACCCTGGAGTTTAAATTACTGTATATCCCTCCCATTCCTTTCCCGCCAAATCGCATAAACCACCAAACCTGTCTCTATCATCCTCGTTGACTCCCCACACCCATCCAAAACCTTCACAATCTCTTACCCCACCCCCCACATGGGTATGCCAAGTTGGCAATCCAAAAACCCACCAATTCGAAATCATACGGGTGAGATTAATTTGTGTGGGCAGCAAGAAAGATCAAGGGCCATGATTGCTTTGTGTTTTCTACACTCTCACAACAAGCACACAAGTTATCTTCTGTGTCTACAAAGAAACACACCAAGGAAGAAGACAAGAGAAGACCCAAAACCCTAGCTTATTTTGCTATTTAAGCCTTTGTAAGCCCTTGAGGCCAAGAGTAGTTTTTTAGTTTTAGTTCAGTTTTAAGTTTTTAAGTAGCCAAACTTTAATGTACTTGTACTTTCTTTTAATGAAAATTCAGCTTTAATTTTACATTGTGTCTAAGTCACTT
>BQNB010003500.1:7385-105443 GCA_026074375.1 Tanacetum coccineum | reverse complement strand
TACTTAGGAAAGTATTGTAAGCCGTTTAGGACTCCTTGGTGTATAAAAGGAGGTTCTAGGGCATAGAGATTGAGGCAATATACCAGTACCACACCAAGATACACCAACACGAGTGATTTATAGAATTATCATAGCTTCAAGGTCTTTGTAACCCTAATACTTTGAGAGTATTCGTATTATTATTAATATTGGAGCTTTGGTTTGTTGAATTATTGTTCATATAATCATTGTTTCATTGATAGTTCTTCTTAATATTAAAGATTAGATTCCGCATAATCTTTAATACATTTACACAAAGTTTCTACTATAGTTGTGTTAGCTTTATCTAATATAACTAAACCTTAAACAAGCTTAAGGAATTCGATCTATTGAAGTGGGACCAACAAATCTTGTCCGTTTCTTCTCCAAATGAACCCAAGTCACGTGTATTTCTTCCAAAAGCCATCCAAATGCTAAAAACACAAAAAAGAACGATTAAGTACATAATTTGGGCATTTTTGCACAATTTAAGAGGTTAAATGATCCCGAAAAAGTGTATAAAATGACACCTCATCACAAAGTTATCTTCTTGAATGAAAGATCATACATCAAATCTTTTGTACATACATATAAAATAACAATACAAAATTGAAAAAGAAAAAATTCACAAAAATATTTTGTTTCTTTTTCCCAAATGAAAATTAAATAAAAAATTTTAAAAAATCATAAAGTCAAAAATATTTTATATTTTAAAAAATACAAAAACACAAAAATATAAGTTATTGATGCAAACACATATCTTCTCTGATTTATCAGCTACATGATGCTGTTTTTATCAAACGGTTCTTTCAAAGCTGAGAAATGCATCATGAACTGAGGGGGAGTTATTCATTAATTAAAATGAATTGTCACCGGTAAAATATGTGTTTTGTAATCATTTCTATTTACAAAAAGAAAAACAATTTGTTAAAGCATCATCATGAAACTTCTCAAGTATGTTCAAAACTGCAAAAATAACTATCTCTCGAATAAATTCTTTAACTAGATATTTATTTGAGGGGAACTTTTAAATTTTTCCGATCATGTCATCATCAGAAAATCAAAAGTGTGAAATTAAATTTAAAATAACTATCTCTTGAATAAATTCTTTAACTAGATATTTATTTGAGTGGGAGTTATAATTTTTTTTCGATCACTTTATCATCAGAAAATCAAAAGCGTGAGATAAGACGCAAGAATAAATATGTTTTGTATACAATTTATCCAAAAGGAAGAAATTCTTGAATGAATATTTGTTCAAGGGGGAGTTATATATTTTTTTTTGTCAAACAACGGGATTTATAACTACAAAAATATTTTAAAGGATTAACTGAGAAATGGGATTTAACTTCAAAGGGGAGTTTTATACTTTATTTTGGACTCCAAAAGAATGAGAAAGAAAGTTCAGTGACTTAAATTGCCTAATTTTCAAACCGAGTTTCGGACCAATATAAACCAAAGGTTTCGTATGAAAGCTATACCACTTTCGGAAAATACATCGAGCTTCCATAAATTCTCTAAGAACACCTGAGTTTTCGGATATTTGATTTTTTGATCCAAATCGATTTGCGAGTATCTTTGTGCTTTAAACGTAAGAATTAACACCTGATTCGATTTCTTTGTGTTCATATTATGTTTAATTGTTATCGACTATGTTTCAATTAGGGTTAGTGTTTCGTGCAAAATCAAGTGTTGTTTTTGGATAATTAACTTAGGCAAAATGTTGTTTAGGAGAAATTGGTAAGATTGGGATGCTTAATCCATAATAACTCACTCAATTGAATCATTGTTTTTAAGGGTTAAGTAACCGTCACAGGTTTCGTATGTATGAGATAAAGCTTTCGGATGCATAACTGGACTTATAGTATTATTAGGATAATCTTGATAAGATTAAAACATTTGTGAAAGCTTTGATTCACATGAGTGATTATTTCATTCATATGAAAGCATTTTTGAAAAATTTGAACTTTCGGTTTCGTATATTACTTATTAGGTTACATATGGATTTTGTAAAATATTTTGGGCCAATTACGTAAATGCTAAATAGGCCAGAGTATTCAGTTTTGTATACTCAAATGGTTTCATATTGGGTTTCATAAAATATTCAATATTGGCTTAAATAATGGGTTTCAGATACTCAAAATGGGCTTTATTCTTGGGTTTCAAATACATGTAAATGGGCTTAACATGTTAACAAATGGATTAAAACAAATCCAAATATAAATATAGTTAATATTTTGTATTTCTATATTGATAAATGGGTCAAACGGTGAAGATTGCATCCGGTTATGACCGTTTTCCATTGTTGGATTATGGTAGCGATCTAATGACCATCCATGTATTGTATATAAGAATATGACTTTGTTAGCTAAATTTATCATCCAATGATCAATGATTCAAATGTGATTCATATGTTCAAAAACCAAAAACAATGTTTTGTGGAAAAGTGAATGAAAGTTGTGACTCAAAAAGTTTGTGATCATTTTTTGAAAAGATTCTCATGTTTCAAATAGCAAATTACAAAGTTTTGCAAAAGAATGTTTCTATATATTCACAAGTTTTGTTGTATAATCATCATTTTCAAACATCTTTGAAAACAAGTGATTTTGGATAAATTATCTTATTTTCTATCAAAAAGCCATACTTTTGTGGCATAAAAGTGGTACTCTTTCATTATGCAGGTTTTTCAGAATATAAAGTTATACTTTTGGATTTCTTAAACACTAGTGGATTTTCATTACAAGTGGTATTTTTTTTCAAAATCAGAGTATATCTTTAATATTCTTGAAAGAGTATCATTTCACAAATGCTTTTTGGTGAGGATAGTTAGAGCATACAAAATGATATCAAACGAATAATGCGAATAAAGCGTATGACATGTGCCCGAAAAAGTAAGAATTGGCACATGAGAAAGAAAATGATCAAAATATGTTCAAAAAGAATTGCCAGAACATATAAAAACAGACAGAATGGAAAGAGACAAAATGTTATATAAATGTATATTTCAATCCTTAGCTCAATTCACTAATCACTTCATTTCATCATATAACAATTATCATGGAACAATCACAATAAATCATCCCAGCTGATCAACTTGTAACAAGTAAATACCAAAGTGTTGGAAGATGCAACAACTAAACAATGCTTTCCAACATCCCATGCCCAAAGGAGTGTAAGATTATAGGCCAATTGCTTTTTGATCATGCTTTGAGCTATGCACTGACTACAACAACCAATGTTCCAGCTATGTATCTTCAACAGTTTTGGATAACAATAAGATCAGTTCCAAATCAAAATAAGACAATAAATTTCTTGATGGACATACAAGAGTTTACTTACACTGTTGACATGTTCTGTGCAACTCTTAAGCAGCAAGTGGGAACTCCTAATCACTCGTCCATTCCACCAGCTACTATGCAGTTTATCCAACCATTTCTCAAGATTGTTAGCTGTTAGGGAAAAGTTGACAAAGTGAGTGCTTTTTTCATGAAGAATCATGCTCAACCATGACATACAATGTTTAAGGTCTTCAATCGATGTATTACTTCCAGAAGATCGTGTCATGATCAGACTAAGATCAACATTCTTTAGATCTTTCATGCTGTGATTAACCGAGTTCATGTTGATTATGCCGGACTTCTATGGTGGGATTTTCTTCATTGTGTCCAGCAAAAGAAAGATGTGATTCAGTATCCTTGATTCACAAAGCTTATTATTGCTGATCTTATAAAGAAGTTTGATTCCATTACCCAAAGACTTGAAGAGGATTATCATTCCATCAAAGATGATATTCCGTTGGTGAGTGTGTACACTACTAGGGATGTGATAGTTCAAGGTATGCTAAATAGGATGCCTTGCTTACTGATGCCATCCAAGCAACTCAGGCGTATAAGGATTATGCGAAGGAGTTTGAAAGGGTAGATGTTCCTACAATTCAGCCACAACTGGTTGAATCTACCCATGGAACGCATAGGACACCCCTAGTACATCTAACCTTATTGTTGCTGTTGCTAAGAAGAAGAAGGGATAACGGGTTGCTGGAGAAAAAAGTTTACCCAAACAATCTCTCAAAGTACGAATTAGGCAACAACAACCCTCCACTATTTCTATTCCACCTCCAAGTGATGATAAAGAAAGAGATGAAATTCATGAAGCTACTCAACTAAGCCTTGCTATGCAGAAAACTACTAAAGTTGTAAAGGAACAAGAAAATGTGGCTGTAGTTGAGAAGAAGTTATTGGATGAGGATGTGGAAAAGATTGTTGAAGGTGATGATGTTGATTTTGATGCTACTGAGATTGATGATTGGGTATACCTTAATGACGAAGAAGATTCCGGTGATAGGTTAGAGCCCGAGAGTCACAAGGATAAGCCAGAAACTATTGATGATGAGGATGATGAGGAGAAGAAGAAGAAAGATGATAAGAAGGGTGATGATGATAATAATGATGATCACACTGATTATGCATCAATCAAAGATCAAGTGACGGGTAGTTTAGAGATTAGGAATGAGAATATGCAGACACCCATTCCCTCACCCCCTAGATCCCCTAGGATTACCTTATCTTTGGATAAGGATATTAATCAGGAATTAACGGTTTATGTATCACCACCACAAACTACTTCATCAAAAGTTCATTCAAAACCTACTTTCAGCAAACACAAAATTCTTCCAGGAAGTATTGAAAGAATGGCAAGACGACATCGTCAACTAAGGAAGAAACTAAGTAATACTTTTGTCATTAATACTCATTTTTAGGAAAAGATGGCAGTAATGAGTAAGCAGATAACCAAAAGAGTTCCAGAATTGGTTGTGCCAAAAACCAATGAGCTCATAAAAGAGGCACTTCTAAGATTGGTAATTGATGTTGTCAAGCAAAAAAGAAAGTCTTCACGAGCTGCTATATCTGGTTTAGTATCATAAGAATTTGTTGAACATGCGCCAAAGATAATTGAAGAACGTTTTAAGACTCATATCTAAAATAAAATTATTAATGTTTACCCAACAATAAGTACTTCAACTGCTATAACAAGGACTGATCTTCAATACCAACTGTATATGAAGATGCAAACGAATCTTCAATCTCAAGTTGCTGATACAGAATTGTGGAAAATTTTAAGGGCTATATTTGAGAAGTCTTCAACATCAGCCAGTACGTACAAAACAGATGCTTTTCGCAAGCAACATGATGACATCAAATAACGTCTATTTTATAGCATAATTTATCCCATCTATATTGCTTGTTTTACATAATTTATGCATCAATTGGTACTTAATTACTTATATTTATGATTTGCAGTAATTATCAAGCAAAGAGTGAAAGTTAATCAAAAGGCGCGTATTTTGGAGCATTAACAAAGAAATCATAAAGTCTACTATTCTGACAACCAATACGCTGTATCCATTAAGGAAGATACAGTGTATCCGTGCCCTAAACTTCACTCAGCATTCATGAAGATAAGTACGCCGTATCCAGAAGAAGCCATACACGGTATTTAAGTACAAGTCATGGAACATTCTAGAATATAATAATCATGAAGCCCACACCAAGAAACCTTAATATGTCGTATTGAATCTTTTCAATACAGCGTATCGACTAAAATCCAGAGTCTATGAATACCAAACCATAAATACAAATTTTAGTGTGCAAATATGTACCAAAGACTGAGAAGAAGGCATTAACCACCAAGTTTGATTTTTTGAAGAGAAGAGAAACCAAGAAGGTCTTGCAAAGCACTTCAATCCATAGAAAAACCCTTGTAATTTCTATACTCTAAATACGCATTTGGTTTTTGGTATCTTTCATTATTGTTTAGTTTACCTTAATCGTTCATCTATGACATTTGTATAGTTACAATGGTTATTGCCTAGTACCTCTAGGTATCAACCATGTTTATGATAATTTAATGTTTGGTTTGTTTATTTAAGATTGTATGCTTATTCGTTGTGAGTTGTTTTATGTTTATCAATTTATACTCGTTTATATGCTTAAGTATGCGACCTATCATTCAATTAGATCTAAGAATACAAATAGAGCGTTAGTTAGAGTCTGAGATAGCTCTCCATATCTGTAATTTATATATCTAGAGTAATGGGATCACAAATATTGACCTGTCTTTGCCCTTGTTTTAGTAAATAGTTAGACTGGCAGGTGACCTTAGATTAACAAATAACGTTCTGATTCCTTGAGTAAAGATCTAGACATTGAACTACTAGTATATAAAGAGCCGTTAAGCCATAAGTTAGTAAAGTCTCATTGAGCTAGGATTTGATAAGATTACCATTATTGTCTCCTAAGATAGATTATAATCAACTACAAATGCTTTATACAGATTTGGTTAGTTGTGTCAAAATTGCCAAGTCTAGGATTTTGGAAGAAGTACCGTCTAAACCTAGGAATGATATGTCAGCAACGAGACAAGACAATCATTGCACTTATGTAACCTTTGCCCCTTTTATGTTCTGAATATTTCATTTTTAGTCCTTTGACTATTTGACATTTGTTAGTTTATTCAGATTTTGTACCGTGTTGACGGTGGTGATTTTATGAGAATTGTGGTAATTTATGGTTTATTGTGAATAATAGTCCTTTTTAAAGGTTATTATTGTATTATTTGCATTCCAGGTGGCTGACCCGTGAATTTTGAGAAATGCCAAAAAACGAGTCTCGACACGTCTGTTAATGTCCAAATGAGTTTTGAAGGGTTTAAAGTGTAAATATGTCGTGTAAATACTCTAGGTTAATGGAAAAGTATTTTTAAAGTGAAGGAAAATGCTAATTAACTTTGGGGAATAATTTACGGTTGAGTTTTACGAGCTTTTAAGTGATCCCGACACAAAAAAAAGAACCCGAGCCCTCCAAGGATCCTTAACCGGTTATAGATAAGGGGAGGGAGACATGGTGCCTTAATTTTAGCTAATTTTATCCTAAGGTGTTACATAAGATGCTTTCCATTCACCATTTCTCATAATCCTTTTCATTTTTCAAAAAACAAAACACACACTTATATATGTGTGTGTGTGTGTGTGTGTGTGTGTTCGTCCGCCACCCAAAACCACCAGAAACCACCATAAATTTTCTGATAACCTAAGTGACTTAGGTATGCATTTAAATAGTTTGGGTTGTCCGATTCGTGTCAAAATCTACATTTTTGAAGATTTTCTTGTAAGTTTCCAAATTTAAATTTTGTTTGTCCTTTTGAGTTTATATTGATGCATAGATGTTAGTTGTACAAGTTGATCGTCGTAAAAATCTATTTTTGGAAACGAAATAGATAAAAGGGTGCGTTTGGGGTTCGAATAAAATGAAACAAGGATAAGGTTTTGTTAGTTTTGATATTGTGGTCGTGATGGTTGAGAAACATATATTGCTAGATAGCTTATTTTGTATAATAGTTTGTATAGCTTATTTTGTGCGCTTTCGTGGCTTATTTTGAGCTTATATGCTAATGTTTTATTTTAAAATCACAAGGGAAGTAATTTTGATTATTTTCGTAGTATGGCGTATGTTCGTGGACTATTTATATAGCTTATGGTAGTAACCAAATACTATACGTAGCGTACTAGCTTATTTTTAAGCTTACGAACTTGATTTTTGAGCTCTTGGGCTCACGACTCAATAAGCACAAATAAGCCATGGCTTATTTGTTGGCTTAATGTGGTCTAGATTATTTTCTACTTATTAGTATGAGCTTATGTATATAAATGGATGTTGGGATTCTTGATTTGATGAGAAAAAGTGAATAAAAGAATGAAACAAGAAGGACCAAAATTGTCATCATGAAGATCTACAAGATGTAGGAGAAAATAAAAATTTGGTCAAAATAAGATAAGAATGAATATTAATGAGAAGATAATGTTGAATAATTTATTTATTCTCTCATTAATATATTAATTAGTTTCCTTGTAAGCCTAGGACTCCTTATCCTATAAAAGGAGGTCCAGGCATTTAGAAAAATATATCCAGAAACATAGAGCTCTCCAATGAGAGTCGTCTAGCAAAGGGGTATGTGTGTGCATCATAGATAGAAAACGTGTTGTTTGAGTCGGTTTACACGTCCCACAAAATAGTTAGTTTATTAGTTAGTAATCTCAAATTATAGTGTTTGGGGTAAAGGTGGAATGTTTAATAATAAAACATTGTTTAATAATATTGCTTTCTTATTATTCTGCTGCGTGATTCAATATTATCTGTAAAACTGATCCTAGATGAGCTTAAAAGATTCTCAACATGTGGTATCAGAGCCTCGTGGCTCTTGATCTAAGATTTACAAGGTTTTTGAAGAAACCCTAAAAACCCTAATTTTCAAGAAATCGTGTGGTGAAAGTTTTATAGGGTTTTGAAGATTCAGTGCTATAATGATGCTTATAATCGTCCTCTCTACCTGTTTGGGTATGCAATACGATTGGTAAGCTTTGTTACTATTTATTTGGGTTTCTTTTTGATCCGTTGTGCTCTAACTGATCAAACCCTAGACAATTAGGGTTTGTATATTTTTTTTATTCGGATCTGATGTGGTGTATACACGGCTTGGTATGAATTCATTCAAACTCTTTTAGGGTTTTCTTGATAAGCCGTGATTGTATAAAGTTGGGGTTTGCACTAATGGTATCTATGGTGGTCATGATTTGGAAGAGAAGGATGTTAATGTTATTCTTGATCATTATCGTGCTTAAATCAGAAGACATGGAAACTTTCAAGGCAATGATCTAGATCAGCTGGTATACAACTGGTAATAGGATGGTTACTACTGCTAGGGTTAGCAGTTACTACTGTTGGATTTGTATACAAAGTTAATGCTGTTAAAGAAGATTAATGCTGCTTGGATATAGTTTCTGCTGTTTGTTTAAATTAGTGTTGCTCGACTCAGTTAATGCTGCTAGGGCTCAAGTACATATTAATGCTGCTAGTATATACTTAATGCTGCTAGTACATACTTAATGCTGCTAGTATATACTTAGTGCTGCCAAGTATATACTTAATGTTGTCAAGGATGGTTAATGCTGCTAATGTACTTTGTGCTGCCTAGTATGGAAGAACAATAGTAAGTCATGAGTTAATACTTCTAAGGTATAAAAGCAGTTACTACTGTTATTATTGTTGGTTAATACTGCTAGCGTTAAAAAGCAGTTACTACTGCTTGGGATTAAAAAGTTAATACTGCTTCATGATATTAATACTGCTATTGAATTTAAGCAGTTAATACTGCTCGGGTTCAATAAAGTTAATATTGCTTCCTATGTTAATACTGTTTGGGTTAAAGGAAGTTAGTACTGCTAGAAGCAATTACAACTGCTAGCCTTGTCCGATAAAAGTAGTTAATAGAGCTAGTTGTTGCTGATATCGGACAACACACACAGGAGGGTTATCGGACGACACAGAAAATCAAGTTATTTTGATTTTCAAATTGGAACAGGTTGGTTCCAACACACATACACACAGGTTGATTATTAGTTTGTTTAGATGGTTCTTGGACAAACATAAGATTTTTGGTTTTTAGGTCTTAAATGATTACATAGGATCGTTTTGGAGATTTATTGAATAGGTGATTACGAAGACGAATGATTATCACTTATTTGATGTTGTAGTTAAGTTTCACAGGTGCGTGTTCTTTTTATATCTTAAACGGCTTACAATGTTTAATGATAACTTGTTTGTACTTTTAATGATGTGACGAAGACTTGACATATCTAGCCATGACGGTTTTGCTATAACTTGAAGGAGTTACATTATTGTGCTTAGTGTCTCATATAGTTGAGGATTTTGTCAAGAGATTGAGGTCTACTCTCGGAGAAGAAGGGTGAGTTTCTTTATCACGTGGATAGTACAAGACATAAGACACAAGTTTGGGATATTCTACTTCTTCATCAAATTCATTATACTCAGTTTTCTTCATCAGTGATCATTACATAGAGCCTACATAGTTCGAGATTCAAGTGATGGTTAACATATTTTTTAGGGGAAGCTTATTGATAACATGTTTAGCCATCTACATGCACCACTTGAGGAAAAGTGTTTCATTATTACTACTAGTCATTTATTACTACTCCCAGTTTATATTTCTACTGCTCAGAGTCATTTTTCGTATTATGCTTCATGGAGGGTACTTTGAGTCATTAGAAGGATGGATTGGTAGTTTGGTATATGATTTGTAGCTGTTATGATCCAAGTTGCATTTCTACAAGAAGACCCCTATTAGATGATTACAAAAAGGGGAAGAAGATTACAGGTTTATTGATTTGTAGCTTATTATGTATGGTGACATGTTCAAGGATTCTAATTCTTATCTTAAGTCAAGGGGAAGCATTGAAGATTTTGTTTCATTCAGGGAGATGATTACATCTCAACTTCAGGGGAAGCTTTGGCTTTATGATGAAGTTCGTACGAGACTTTGTTTGTTTTGTCATCATCAAATAGGGGAAGATTGTTAGGATTCTTGATTTGATGAGACAAAGTGAATAAAAGAATGAAACAAGATGGAAACAAGAAGGACCAAAATTGTCATCATGAAGATCTACAAGATGTAGAAGAAAATAAAGATTTGATCAAAATAAGATAAGAATGAATATTAATGAGAAGATAATGTTGAATAATTTATTGATTCTCTCATTAATATATTAATTAGTTTCCTTGTAAGCCTAGGACTCCTTATCCTATAAAAGGAGGTCCAGGCATTTAGAAAAATATATCCAGAAACATAGAGCTCTCCAATGAGAGTCGTCTAGCAAAGGGGGTGTGTGTGCATCGTAGATAGAAAACATGTTATTTGAGTGGGTTTACACATCCCACAAAGTTTTTCATTTTTCTGTTTTTTGTGATTTATTTTTGCTCTCTGTGGAGAGCTGGTCACTTTTACTCTTGATTGTAATTAGTTCTCTTGTTTGTATTGTTGAATGGAATTGGGTTCTTAGTCTTTTGTTGGTATCACAGATTTGTGATGTTTTGATCCCAAAGTTCGCACATTTCTACAAGAACCGACCATTAAGTCAGATCGATTACAAAAAGGGGAAAGGGAAATGGAAAGGTAAGAAGTTTACAGGTTTGTATGATTTGCTAGCTTATTATGCTAGTATTTCCGGTTTGTTGACCATGTTTTCATGAGGATTCTAATTCTCCTAATTCTTAAGTTCAAGGGCAGATATCGGATAAGCATTTTTTGAAGATTTTTTGCGTTTCATTCAGGAGATTGAATACATCTCAACTTCACGGGGTGAAAGCTTTTGGCTTTATGATGATAAAACGTTTAGTTTCACCGAGACCTTTGTTGGTTTTTGTCATGTCATTCATATTGAGTGTGGGAAAGAAAGAACCCGCCCCCCCCCCCCACCCCCCCCAACGAAATTATTTGTTGTTTTTTAGGATTTATGCGAATTTTCTTGATTTATTGATGGAACAAACACCGTGTAATCAATTAAATAAAAATGAATATGAATTTGAAGAATATGAATGAAATGATGATGATAAAAACTGAAATACGAGTGATGATGGAATGTGACAAAGATAGGACCAAAATTGTCATCATGAGAAGATCTACAAGATTTTTGTAGAAGAGAAAAATATAGGATTTGATCATAAATTGCAATAAGATAAGAATGATTACTTAATGAGGTTAAGATAATGTTTGAATTGGAAATTTATGATTCTTCTCATTATATATTAATTAGTTTCTTGTATGCCTAGGATCCTTATCTAATTATAAAGGACCGAGAGAGAGGACGTGAGTGAGAGTGAGCAGTCGGAAGGGTGTCCTACTGGCACATTTAGAAAGATAAACTCCAATATCAAGATTACTTAGTGTACTCTCCAATGAGGAATCGTCTACCAAAATAGTGGAGGAGGGAATGTGTTGGGCCGTGCACGCCTTACGCTTGCTTTTTTTTTGTCATTGTTTTGATTTTTTGTGTGTGCATCGTTAGATAGGGAAAACACTTTGTTATTTTGGACGTGGGTTTACAATCCACATAAATAGTTAGTTTATTGTTATGTATTACCTCAAAATTTATAGTGTTTGGCGGTTAAGAGGGTGGTAAAATTCCGGGTTTTGTTTGGTTGGAATTATGTTGGTTGGTTGGATGTGGTGGAGCAATCGGTGGGAATTAGTTTAGTTTTAAAGGCTTTATAGAGGTTGGATGACATGTGGGTGGTTGGATGAATGCCTATTTGGAGAATGAATTGGTTGGGGGATAGTGGGTTGGAGCATGATTTAGTGGTGGAAATCCCCTGTTTTAGGGAACCATGTTGTGGGACTGATCTGAATCGCTATAACTCTTTGTGTGGATAGGTTGGAAATGTTCCGACTGTACAATCTCATAATACAATATTGGCTATTTTGTGAATTCGACTAACTTGGGAATTGGATCATCATGATAGAGGTGGGTTTGGAAACTCTTTTTGGGGAATGGTTGGACATTTAGAAGGTGGAATGAAGGAGAATGATGTCTTTGTACATGGATGGTGTGGATGTTGGAGGAGGTGGGAAGGAATGATTTTGGAAGAGGTGATTGGGGTCTTTTGGGGTTGTTTTGAGTTGGAATTTTGGAGGTTTGTTGGTGGATGGGCTGGCTTGGGGGCACGGCCGCGATTTGGTTTGGGGCTTATCTCCTCTTGGGAACTATATCCATTATGTCGGAGAATGTTCTCTTATTATTTTTAACAACCGTGTTTGATAATTTTGACCTTTTATTATGTATTCCGCACCTTTTGGTTGCGGTGTTTTCAAATATTATTCTTCTATTATAAATTGATTCCTAGTTGAGGGCTTTTTTGTGGATACTTGAAAATGCAAATCAAGTGGTCCTTGCGGTTTAGGCGCATTTTGGATAATCCGTACGGTAGGGTTTTTTTTTGGACTTTTTTTTACCTTTTTTAGTCCCTTGATGGGGCCGGCCTCTTTTCTTTAAGCCCTAATAGTTCATTAATATTTTTTGGATTTAAATATGCAGGTCATTTTATTTGATGGGCATTTGCTGTGATGTTGGGAGGATATCTGTTTTTGTATGTGGGTATTATGTCTATGTCGTATAAGGATGGTAGTGGGTTAAGGTTGGGGGGGGTTTTTTGGGTTTTGTTTTTTTTTTTATTTTGTTTTTTATGTTTGTTTTTAGGTTTTTTTTTTTTTTTTTATTTTTTTTATGTTCTTCATTTTAGTTTGTTTTTTTTTTTTTTGATGTGGGGGGTGTTACGGATGTTAACGCCACGCATAGGCTGTCAGGGAAGGTGGGGGTGAGGCTCGTGTGGGTTTAGAGGGGCGGAGTTTGGTGGATTGGTCGGGGAAGGAGGGTATTTGGCAGAGGGGCGGGGCTTGGGTTCTGGATCGGGGGGCTAGGTAATACGGCGGGGGGGGCGTATTAGTTTTTTCTGTTCGTATTTTAGTAAATGGTGCCCTTTTACGTTTCAATTGTCTTTAAAATTTTTAACGTTTTTTTTAAAAGATTTGTTTTGTTATTTTTTTTAAGATCGATTGATATTAAGATTTGGAAAATTTATATAATGATTTTTTTGTTCGCGGAAGAAAAACTAAAAAACCAAGACAAAGATTTCTGAGTGAAATAAAAAAAAAAAAAAAAAAAAGTAAAGTGAGATGAAAAAAAAAAAAAAACACCGAAAACAAAATAAAAGAAAAATAAAATAAAAAAATATAAGTAAAAAAGAAATCAATATTAAAATTGAATAAAAAAAAAAAATTCAAAAAAAAAAAAGACAAAAAAAGAGTAAAAAAAAGAAATAATAATAAAATCACTGATATTAAATAACATCATATCAAAAAAAATGTAATAAGTGCTCATGTGTTGGAAAACAAAAGATAATATAAAAAAAAATAAAATATAAAATTAAAATATATAGAAATTGCATAATATAAAAACAAAAAAAAAAAACTTCAAAAAAAAAAATGAAAAAAACAAAGTCAAAAAAAAAAAAAAAAAAAAAAAGTGTCGGGAGGAATGAAAGTTTGAGGGATACGAGAAATGTTTTGAAAAAATAAAGCGTTTCAAAATTTGTTAATATAAAAATAAAAATTAATGTTTAAAAAAAAATTAAATATGAGATTGGTTAAATATAAACCTTGGGGGAATACGGGAAGTGGGGGATACAAACCGTCCGTTCCCGTATTATCCTCCTATTATTTTTTAAACTTCGGGGGTGTGCATGCTCCGGGATGTGCGAAATTTCATTTTTAAAAATTTTTAAATCTAAAAAGTTTCTTTTACCCATATATACTTATATATCAATTTTACTGGTAAGCTTAAAAGAACATGATTTGTGGTTTATTTTTTAAATATATAAATTAATTTAATATATTATTTTCATTTTTTTTTGTACCATCTCACTCTCCTCCTCACTCCTAAAAGACAAAAAACAAATAATCAAAATCACAATTTTTCTCTACACATAACTTCCTCTAATATCGTTTATTATGAGATATAACACGTTCTTTATTCTTCAACCATATTGTGAATATTTTTTATGGTAACTAAGAGTACGAATGGACTTAGCGAAGATTATTTATAACTAATTTAATGTTGTAGTGTAGGTTTACTTATATTACTTAGCTTTGTTATTTAATAGTATTAGTATGTTTATCAATTGAGCTATGTGATTGTTTATGATTGTTGGGATAAGTCCATTCTTTTGAATCAACGCCATCCATCGAGACACTGACTATAAACTGGTTTACGCCCGGTAATTGTTACAAGCATTATAGCCTTTATTTATGCATTCAAACGTTTGTGAAGAGACTGTTTTGCGAAATGATTGATTTAAAGGATAGGACATTAAATGTGAGTGTAGGTCTGTGTTTTGTCGATAGTTCTCTGCGGAACGTTTCGTTTGCATTTTGCCTTGTGTGATTGAGATTTGGTTGCTTAGAACTTGCTGAGGTTTGAAGTGTGTATGGGGGCGGCGGGTGTGATAGCCCTATTTTTCTACTGTGTTTCTTTGTTAGGGGGGGGGAAATGGGTAGGAAGGGAAAGGGGAGGGGAAGGGGTAGGCGCAAGGAAGGGGGAAAAAAGTAGGGAAATTGAGAAGGAAACATGGAATGAGGGAGGGAATTCGGGAGTGGAGGGGAGGGGGGAAGCGAGGGAGGTAATAATGGGGGAGGAAGAAAAGGGAGGAGGAAGGAACAATGATACTCAAATGTGTTATTTGAAATGTTTGAAAATTTAATTGTGCGAAAACGTGGTTTTGTTTTTAGTTAGACAATTATGTGCTTTTGATTGCCTTTGTGATAAATATATTGTGATGTCGATGTTACTTGCATGTAATATAGTGTTTGGCATGCAAGGGTTGTGATTTTACTTGCATGTATTATGTTTGACATGCAAGGGTTGTGATTTTACTTGCATGTATTGTGTTTGGCATGCAAGGGTTATGGTCCTGCCCTAATATATAACTCTAGCTGGTAGGCCCTTTAGGTATGTAAGTGGACGCGGATGAGTTTGGCATTAGCCCCTGACTAGTCGAGGATAGCTAGGGCAGGTGTGACTCTTTCGGCAGGGTGATCGACTAGCCGGTATGTTAGGTCGTGTTTACATGATTAGAAAGGATGCTAAGTCATGGGTGATTCTCATATATTCACTATCATATTGCACTATTATCCATTATTTTGAGGCATTGGCATAACTTTTGGGTTTAAGGTCAAACCTACGAGCTCACCAACATTAATGTTGATGTTTTTGAGTATCATTTTCAGGTGAAGTGAAAGATGAATAGGTTGGTGATATGTGATACCAGGCTTAGGAGTATCATGTGTGGATTTTTCATGTGAAGCCTTGCTTGTTTATTTGTTTGGTTCTTATTAATTGGAAGTTTTGGTTTAAGTTTGGATTTGGACCCCTATGTGGGCATTTGGAATTTGTAAGAGATTTTGGATTTGGTTATGATTTGGGACATCACTAGAGGTTTGTTCGAGGTTGATGGTCTTCGTAACACTTGAAGTTTATGCATTGTAGTTTTCTCTATATTGTATCTTGTGTTACGATTGATCATTATGTTGCATTCTCGAGTTTTCGCCATTGGCGGGGTGTGTCAACTTATAAACAAAACCTGCATTATATTAGATTAAACATGGTTAGTACATTTTCCTTACATTAGGCTCGACCGCTTCTTTATTTTCTGACTATCAACTTGTGTGTGTTAATCGCCACCTTCTTATTCTAAGTAAACCAAAACTCATGCCAGTCTCTCAGGCTAAACCCCCCTCCCCCCTTTACGTTAGTTTAGGTTTAACTTAGGTTTAATATAGAATAAATTAGGACTAACTTAGATAACTAAAATACTAATAGATTTAAGTGTTAACACTCGCTCTTAGTGATCGACACCCTACTAACCAACGAACCTATAACTGATCGGGTACATTGCCTATTAGTGTTTGTTATTAGGTAAAGTCGGCAAAAAATAAATAATAAAAATTGAATA
Organism: Tanacetum coccineum; assembly: GCA_026074375.1. Lineage (NCBI taxonomy): Eukaryota > Viridiplantae > Streptophyta > Magnoliopsida > Asterales > Asteraceae > Tanacetum > Tanacetum coccineum. The sequence continues at coordinate 89,010 of BQNB010003500.1, read as the reverse complement.
ATAAATTACCTACATACAACGACACATCACGACATCACAATGATCATCATCAAGATGTTGCTCTTCCTGAGGGGGAGAAAAGGGCAAAAAGACAAAAGACATCAAAGAAAATTAGATAGTTTGGGAAAGCAGACAAGAGGACATCAAGCGATCAAAGCCATATGCTCTTGTTTTCTATGGTCCCTAAAGAAATCCAAATGAACCTCTAAGGTATCTATAAAACAAGGATTTATTTTTCTTAAAGTATGGGAATACTGGGGAGAAGAGGTATGTACTTTCACTCCACAATATATATGTTGTTCCATTTCTAGAAGATGATTTGGAAGAAAAGATGAATCGTTAGGTCAGCAAAGAATTCAAGACATTCAACGAAGAGGCACGATTATCAATTCAACATTGTAAAGATTCATGACATAAGAGAATGTACAAGATCAATCACAGAAGAGTTAGAGATGATCCAAAAGAATATTTCTCTAATCACAAGATTGTTGAAGTAATTAGAGTCACCACTAAACAATAACATGGGCTAGATTTCATGGAAAAAATCATTATGATGAGAGAAAACAACAAACCAGATAGCTTTTCTGAGGCAAACTTCAAGTATTTGAATAAGAATGATATTGAAGATATGTACTATCTCTGCCTGAATAAGAAAGTTAATTACCGTGAGAACACGTTGCTGAATTCCCTAATGACATTCATCAGGAGCTGTGTAATCTAGGAGAGAGTTCGTGACTTCCAACTGGGAATAAAAAGCTACCTGATCAGGATAAACTTAACCGCACCCACATTAACATTCCCTGGTATTAGAGCATGTGATCCTTACTCTATTGTAGATAAACCTCAACTGAGTTTAATTTACTTAAACAACAAAGAGGAGAAAAGGGTTATGGATTTGATTGAGATAGTAAAGTTTTGTGATGCTATGTTGGAAAGAGTTTTGAAAGAAGTCAAGACGAAGATCTTTGAAACAGAGTTTTTGAAGAAGGCTCCACTGCTGGGTGCCATAGATCTTCAGATAATGAAACGTATTAAAGAGAAATTGTAAAGCGTCTAAGACATCATGAGCAGATGAGAATGTGGGAGTCGTTCGTGAATGGAAGACCAATTCTACTGACGATGAAGCGTCAGTAATAATGAACCCTTAGGGGGATTATTAGGAATAGAAAAGTGTTAATTATTAACAATGATTTGGTCTTGTATAAAAATAGTATTTTAGTTTGTATTTATATTGTAATAAGTCAAACTTGGTCAAACTTAAGAAAATGTTGACCAAGTTAGACTAAGTAGGGAACATAGGAAGTTTAGAGAATAAGTATAAATACCTCCCTTGTTAGAGGTATTTAGAGTGTGTCATTAGTCATTGTAAGCTCCTCTCTCAACCTCCCTGCTCTTTTTCTCTTTGTTAATGAAAATTGAAAATGTGTAAAAATACTCTCTAGTCTCCACTCTCTTATGCTTAAATAAATTCTTTGATATCAATGCAAACATGACATATAACAAGTTCTTTAGAAGGAATGGTAGATTTGTTAGACAACCACGAGAGGAAAAGAAGTAATTCTGACAAAAGGATGATAAGAAAGGAAAGAGTGATAGAAAATGCTTTAGATGTGGTGATCTGAATCATCTCATTGGCGAATGTCCAAAGCCTCCATGAAGCAAGGAGCAAAGAGAATTTGTTGGAGGTGCTTGGAGCGATAGTGAAAATGAAGTCAAGGACAAAACCAACGAAGAAACATATCTCATGGCTTAATCTTCAAATGAGATAACTCTTGACTCTTCTTATTTTAGTGATTATGCCTATTCTTTAGATGGTGATACTATGTAAATTGAATATAATAACTTATATGAAATTAGCTTAAAAATCATCAACAAAAATAAAATTTTGAAAACTAAAAGAGAGCTTTTAAAAAAATAAATTTTAAATTTTGAATGAGAAAATTAAGAAACTTGAGAGAAATAAAGAAGTCGACATTAGTTGTGAGTCATGTCAACAACTTTGTTTAGAAAACGCTAAACTTAAAGAAACTCAAGTTAGATTTGATCAAAATGCTAATTCACTAAATGAAATGCATAATATTCAAAGGTCACCTAGTAATAAAGTAGGTTTAGGATTTGATAAGAATAAAGCGTCAACAAGAGGAAAAAAATAAATAAGTTTTGTTGGGCCAGCCGCTATTTTGACAGGCAACGGATCTACCTTAAAGGCAGATAGATCCACCTTACATGGATTCGTTGATCCGTCGACCAGCTAAAAAGTGGCAGAACTTAATTTAAGTCCACTCATTACCTCACGATTGGATTTTGTTATTGTTAGAAATAAAATAATACATAAGAACTTTGAAAATTCAAAAAGACAACCCCTCAAACCTTCTCTAAAGAACGGTTTAGGATTCGTCAAACCCGATTCTAGGTCTAAAACTCCTCCACTAAGAAGAAGTAATTATTCTCAACCAAGATACAACACACCTCAACCTAGAAGAAATTTGATGCGTCTCCACCATGCTTTAATATTTATAACAAGGTTTACCGGTTAAGATAACAACACATACATGCAAGTATGACCCGTCCGTGTGTAGTAGGTTGAGGTTGGTAAGCCGAGGTCGTTTGAGGTGTTAGGTTTGTGCTCATGTCATACGAATATTTATATGGCTAGAAATACATGAGCCTATGGGGTCACACACGTTATACATTTAGGTATCATTCTATTAATGTTGATAATAATATAATTGTATATTTATTATTTATATTAATATATGATTTGACAAATAAACACTAACGATCGTTAATTAGTTAATTAATTATAACTAACTAATAAGGTTTTTAATTAATGGGTAATTAAATGTAATTAACCATAAATAATTAGAAAGGTCAAAAAGTCAACCCAAGGGGTGTTTGACTTGAGTTCGACTGGCCTAGGACCCAAAGGGGAGTTGAATTGGGCTTTGAGCTATCTTTTCCTACAATGAATGTAATTTAGGTAAACCCTAACTTCATCCCTATCTAAGGAGGATGCTTGAGCTCATAATGATCATCCCTTCCCTCTCTTCTCACTTGGTTCGATCGCTAGAAACAACCCAAAGGGTTTTTTTGGTTTTGTTTTATTAGTGTTTACATATTCGTTAGTCAAGAACTAGCATTTAGGTGATATTGCTTGACGTGTAGTGTATGAACCGTGTAGAGGTTACTTACTTTAGTAACTTGGAGTAGTTTTCGGTAAGCATGTTTATTACATACGTGCGTGTACTCAAAAAAGCTTGTGTTCGCCACTAGCTTGATTGCTAACCATATATTTTCTTATTTATGTTTTTATGTGTTAATTATTTATGCTATATGAATTATATCCACTGCGTAGCTCGTAGAATATTATGTGTAATATTATGGTTATTTGATAAAAATTTCCAACAGTGGCATCACGAGCCATATCATATAGCGTTGTAATTACATAAAAAATGTAAATTATATGTAAAATCTAGCGCCTATATATGAGTAATTGTTGCCTTTTATGTGAAAATATATTTTAGAAAATTATTTAGAGAAACAATCTTGCTTAAAATTGGCCACATAATTAAGGTAATAATATATACAGGGATATATTTTACATGACTTATCTAAAAAGCTTAAATTGTTTTAATTGCGTTTTAGATTTGCTATAAATATTTGTTGCTTATTTATCTTGTTATAAATTGTCAACCATGGATTACATGCATGTAACCCATGGTTTATGAAGCTTAAATATCTATATGCATGAGAATTATTTAATTGCAATATTAGGAAAGACCCTTTGTTGAATTAATTGCTAAACTGATTCTAGTTTAGTATGATTAATTTTGCTTAATATGTTTTGCATGTTTTATATTTGTGGCGTTTTATAATTATGCAAAAACGATTTTTAAAAATTAATATGGACTAAAAGTACATGATGTTTATTGTGTGTATATTGATACATACACTTTACAAAATCATGGACTATATACGTAATTTTTGTAATTTTCTTGCAAACGTTCTATAACGCAGGGGTTTAGTGGTTTCCGCAAGGGAACCCGCGATGGAACATGCAAGAATACACAAAATTTACATAAATGGTTTTAACAATATTTTAAGTATGTCGTTAATCATTACTAGGGTTTGATTATTTCCAATGGGAAATTAACCTTATCCGTAGTAAGATCTCTTATACTTAAAAATACTATAAATAAAGGCAACCCTAATTTTATAAATGGCATGAAAATTTATAAAGTTAAGGGATTTATAGAAAGATTTTAAAACAAACAAAAATGGAAAGGTTTTAAAATAAACTATTGTCATAAGGTTGTATGCATGCTTCCTTATACATAAATTTTGGTAACGCTGTTTTATCAATTTATACCCTAAAAAGCTAAGTCATTTTCCATCCAAGTATGAAATCAATTGAGTTTGTTCTTTTACTCTAAGACAGTCTCAGGTGAATTTGCAAAACAAGGTAATATAACAATCGTATGGTCAGACCTGAGACTGTAGAATTACAGATTTTGTATTGGACGACTTATATCGAGTATGGTTAGTCAGACCTTTGACCCGAGGCATAAGATGGGGTAAAACATGCTACTTGACATTATAATTCTGGATTATATTGCCTCATGCCCCATAATTCCTAAGAGTTGCACATGTTGGAAATTATCACCCGTTGATTACCTTTTGAGTTATACCATTTCTAGTAGATCAACTGCATTAATGGTATATCGTCAAGTTGGATCTTAGACTCTTGATAAAATTAATTGTTTATTTTTGCAATAAACATGGATAGTCAATTTTATAAGAGATAATTATCGAAAATACTTGTAACACCCTGATAATTCACATAGCAGCGGAAGCTAATATGGGGTATCACTTCATGAATCAACAGTCATAATCATAGAAAACGACTAAAAAAGAGACGTTTTGGAAAATTTAGTAATCATTCAATAATATTTCGGAGTTTTACAAAAGGAGGTCCCAAAATACATATAAAACATAAGGTTTGAATGATAACAAGTTTGGACGTCTTTAAGTTCATGCCACTCCGTGCCTTAGATTTGCTTATGTACATAAGATAAACATGCTAAAAGGATCAACACAAAGGTTGAGTGAAATTCATAGGTTTATAATATAATGGTTGAATACAAGTTAACGTAAATGGTTATAATTTCAACGAATACAATTATTATGGAAAAGAATATTATTGCACTAAGCTCATGACACTCAAACTTTAACATGGAAATCATATCAATGATATTTAAGGAACGAATATCCTTCTGGAAAGGTAATTTGCCAATTACCTATTATTTCTCAAATATAGTGCGCTTGGTTACCTCACTGGTAAACAAAAACGGGATTCATCAATCTTAATAGATCTATCCATAATATTCGCGTTTACACAGAAGTGATTAATGGTTCATGATATAAAGGATATTGGCAATAGAGGTAACTTAGGCAATAATATATCAGTATTGCACACAGTTGAAAAATACTTGTATTCATGGTTTATAGCATGTATCCCCCCCACGGGGTTTGGAAAACATATAAAGGTGGGACTATGAACTCACCTTAACAGGAAAATCTGATTGATGGCAAAAGTAAATCAAATGGAAGTAAACAGCTTCGTCACGCAACCAGGGTTAACATGTCGAGTCTTAGTTTGATTGTTTATATTTCAAAACTTTATTTCATTAAGTTTAACGTGAACAATTTTGGTTCATTAGTTTGTGAAAAATATTGCGTCACTGTTCAAGCTATCATAATCCAAAAGTCATGTAGTAAACGTTTGAGGAGCTAGGACACTTTAAATCGTAAATTCAGCAACTCGTCAAAACGTCTACCCAAATGAAACCCCTCATACGAAATTCCCTATTAACGTGCTACGTTTATAGTTTAAGTAGGAGAATACAAATGATAGGATTTTATCTTTTTAAGTTTCTTCAAAAGCTAGTAGATGATAAATTATATTAAATATATAACATAATTTGTTTATAAGTATTTCGATCGGTAAATGAAACGTTAGGCGTGTCAGGTTTTAATAGAATCAAGTTTTATAACGTTTAAATACATTTTCGTTTATTAATACCAAAATGTTACGCTTTATATCCTTATAGTTTCAAAAATAGCAATATATACCCCTTGGTATAAATAGTTTTACAAAACTAATCCTTTTCATTTTATAATTAAATGGATTTATTAATTTAACCCCAAAGTTAGAGTTTTTGCAAAATAGGTCCTTGTGGTTTAATATTTAAGATATTTATAGTTTTGGCCCAAAAAGTATACAGGTTTGAAAAATGGCAATATATACCCCTCATATATCATTCGATTTGCATTTTTAATCCAAATTCCATACACTTAGTATTTTTGAGCTTAATTTCATTTGGTAGCCTTTAGCTTATCACAATAAGCTTAAATAAGTTAGTTTTGAAGATTTAATAAGCTTGTAGCTTATAAAATGAGCTTTATGGGCTCGTTAGCCCAACAAGGGTGCGTTTGATTTGGAAATTTCAAGTCGAGAGCTTATAGCTTTTGAGGTTGGTTTCAAAGCTTATAAAATGATTGTATAACTTATTTAAATAGCTTATGAGATTAGTTAATAGCTTATAGCTTATAGGAGAACAAAATGATTCTTTCCAAGTTTTTAAAAGGCATGTTTGGTTTAGGAAAACCACATGAATGGCCTTAGGGTTCAAGGGCTTAAACAAGTGGCTTAATCCAAGCTTATACATGATCTAAAACATATAAAGAGTTTATTAAAAGAGTTCATACAACTTACTAGGGCTTATATAGGTTCGAATGGCTTGGTATGGGTCGAATAACCTTGGATATGAATCAAGAACCTCTTTATCTTACTCGTTGGTTTCTTTTCGTGGCTTGAACTTCTTCCTTTATCTCCTTTGGCTTGAAACTAGGTCATGAACATGTGTAGGTGTTTGATAAAATTTATGTGTTGTGAATTTGTTAAGTCTTGCATTCTTATCAATGTATAATGACTATTAGAAGCTAGGTTCTAGCTTAGAAAGGTGTAAGATGGTGAGGAGGGTTTGAATAACCAAGGAGGTGACAAGGTGGTGGTGAGGTGTTGGCTTGTTGGTGAAAGGGTGGTGACAAGGTGATAGTTTGATGGTAACAAGGTAGTGACAAGGTAGTGAAATCCACTTGGTCCTAACTAGCTAGTTTCGACTAGGCTAAGTCTCGGTTAGGGTTTTGTTTGGTTTAGGATGAGCTTTAAATGTGGTGCTTAGGAGAGTAGTAACTTAGGCTTAAAGGGTGGTACGAATGGTGTATATTAGTTTGGAGGGAAATAGTTTAGTTTGAATCTCGTGCATAATCGACTTGTACATTAGCTTTAAATAGTGGTACTTAGGTTTTGACAAAATGGAGGGAAATGTATTGTGCATGGTTAACTTGTACGTATACCTTATAGGTTAGTACATTTGGATGAAAAATTCATTTGGTTAGGGTTTTGGTTTAACGCGTAAAATCCGTTTTACGCTAAACATTTTTTAATGGTACGTTAGATAAATAACGTACATGGAAAAATGGAAATTAGAACGTATTACTTGACATATTACAATGTTTACTTAACATAAACATTAATGGAGTTGATATTGGTAGTTGCGTGAGCTCGTTTATTTGAAAATATAAGTTACGTTACATAATTGGATGGAATATCAAATACATTGATAAGTAAATATTTATACCCGTGAAAATGGTTATATTAAATACAATAAGTGGAATATTAAATAAAATAATATTGTGGAAAATTGTGGGTTGTTATAGTCTCCTAACCTTAAAGAAATCTCGTCCCAAGATTTAGTTGGATGTTGGAGTGATGTTTGGAAATAGATGTGGATATTTGGCATGAATTTGATCTTCGCGTTCCCACGTGAATTTTGGTCCTCTTTTAGAGTTCCATCTTACTTTAATTATAGGGATACGACTTCGTTTCAGTTGCTTGACTTCTCGATCCATAATCTCCACTGGTTCTTCTACAAAATTGAGTTTCATCAAGTCGAAGCTCTTTTATTGGAATGATGAGGGTTTCCTCAGATAGGCACTTCTTTAAATTAGAAATGTGGAAGGTACTGTGGACCTTACTGAGTTCTTCAGGAAGCTCATGTTTATGCCACTGGGCCGACCCTATCAAGGATCTTGAATGGACAAATGTACCGGGGATTAAGCTTTCCTCATTTTCCAAATCGAATGACACCTTTTCAAGGTGACACTTTCAACATAACACGATCTCCAACTTGGAATTCCAAAGGATTTTGCCTTACATTGGCGTAACTCCTTTGTCGATCTCTTCAGTTTGCAAGCGTTGTCAGATTTGTACTATCTTTTCAGTGGTTTCATGGATTATCTCTGGTCCCGTGAGTTAGACATCTCCAACTTCGGCCCAGCAGACAGGTGATCGACAATTTCGACCATAGAGTACCTCAAATGGTGTTGCCTTAATACTGTCATGGTAACTGTTATTGTAAGAAAATTCTACCAGTGGTAAGTGTCTCTCCCATCGTTTTCCAAAATCTATAACACAGGCTCGAAGCATGTCTTCGAGTGTTTGGATGGTTCTTTCACTTTGTCCATCAGTCTCGGGATGATATGCCGTACTCATGTCTAATTGAGTACCCAAAGAACTCTGCATTGACTGCCAGAATCTGGATGTGAAATAACTGTCACGATCCGAGATGATGGATATTGTCACTTCATGCCGTGGAACTATCTCCTTTATATACAACCTTGTAAGGGTTTCCATACCATCTGTCGCTTTGATGGGAATAAAATGTGCTGATTTGGTAAGGCGATCTACAATGACCTAAATTGTGTCATGTTCGCTTGATGTTTTAGATAGTTTTGTAACAAAGTCCATTGTTATTCTTTCCCATTTCCATGTAGGAATCTCTAGTTGTATTAGTAAGCCGGATGGCTTTTGACATTCTGCTTTAACTCCAGAGCATGTCAAACACTTGCCGACATATTCCGCGATGATTGCCTTCATGTTAGGCCACAAATAGAGTTTCTTTAGATCCTGATACATCTTGTTAGAACCTGGGTGGATGGAATATTTCGATTTACGGGACTCATGCATGATCAAGTCCCTCAAATTTCCAAAGAGTGGTAACCAACTTCGGTTCTTGATACATCGGGTTCCATCAGGACGTACTTTAAATGCTTTGTCCATTCCTCATAGGTTCTCAGCTTCAATTTCTCTTATTTGATTGCCTTGGTTTGGGCTTCGAGGATTTGGGATGGTAATTTTAGGTGAAGGGTCATGACTAATTCCCTAATTCGGAGTGGTTTGATTCGTTCCTTCCAACTTAAGGCATCTGCTATAACATTTTCCTTTCTAGGATGGTAACGAATCTCACAATCATAATCTTTGAGTAATTCTAACCAACGAAGTTGCCTCGTGTTCAGTTCTTACTGAATAAGACTATGTTGAAGGCTTTTATGATCAGTGAACACAGTACACTTTGTATCATACAGATAGTGTCTCTAAATTTTAAGAGCGAACACTACTGCTCCTAATTCAAGGCCGTGTGTGGTATAGTTCTCTTCATGAGGCTTGAGTTGTCGGGATGCATATGCAATAACTTTTTCTCTTTGCATTAACACCATGTGATGCATCACAGTAAACGACAAAATTGTCGTTTCCTTCTGGTAATGCTAAGATTGAAGCTTCACATAGCTTCTGTTTTAACTGTTAGAAAGCCGACTCTTGGTTTTCTCCCCAGATATACTTCTTGTTTTTCTAGGATAATTCAATCAAAGGCTTTGCAATCTTCGAAAAACCCTCGATGAATCTCCGGTATTAGCCGACAAGTCCTAAGAATTAGCGTATCTCTGTGGGTGTAGTAGGAGATGCCTAATCCTTGATTGCTTTAATCTTGGCGGGGTCAACGTGAATTCCTTGGCTGTCAATTACGTGCCCAAGAAACTGCACAGTACCGATCCAGAAATCACATTTGGAGAACTTGGCATATAATTTCTCCTTTTTGAGTAATCCAAAATTATTCTCAGGTGATCTTCGTGTTCTTCTTTGTTACGGGAGTTGATGAGAATATCATCGATGAACACTATCACAAATTTACCCAAGTATGGTTTGCACACACGGTTCATGAGGTCCATGAACACAGCAGGCACGTTGGTTAAACCAAATGGCATTACTTGGAATTCATAGTGTCCATATCGCGTTCTGAAAGCAGTCTTGGGAATATCTTCATCCCGAACTCTCAGTTGGTGATAGCCTGATCTTAAGTCAATCTTTGAGTAAGTACTCGAACCTTGAAGCTAGTCGAATAAATCATCGATCCTGGGTAATAGGTAACGATTCTTTACGGTGAGTTTATTCAGCTCTCGATAATCGATACACATTCTGAAAGACTTGTCTTTCTTTTTGACAAATAAGACAGGAGCTCCCCAAGGCGAAGTATTTGGTCGGATAAAACCTTGGTCTGCTAACTCTTGTAGTTGGCCAGATAGTTCATGCATTTCTGAAGGAGCTAATATGTAAGGTGCTCGGGCCACTGGTGCCACTTTAGACATTAAATCAATTTGAAATTCCATAACTACTGGTATATCTTTCAATCGTCTCTCGACTAGCCTCTTCTCCATTACTTGGGCTACAAAAATTTGACATCCCCTGGATATATACTTTTTGGTTTTTATATAGGATATGAGGTTTAGTCGAGTTTTACTTCGATCACCTCGGACGATTAAAGTTTCACCGTCGATGGGGATGTGGACGACTTTCTCGTCACAGATAATTCTAGCATGATACTTGGATAACCAATCCATACCAATGACGACGTCGAAACTACCGAGTTTAATCGGCATAAGGTCAATTTCGAAAGGTTGGTTTAACAAAATCAGAGTGCAACCCTGGATAACGGTATTAGTGCCTACTAGGTTTCCATCGGCCATTTCAATGTCATAAGTGGTATCTAGTGTAATTGGTGGGATATTAAGCATAGAAGCAAGAGATATGGATATGAAACTTTTATCGGCTCCTGAATCAAATAATACTCTAGCTAGATGTTGGTTTAGAAGGAACGTACCTGTGACTACGTTCGGGTCTTGGTGAGCGTTCTTGTCTCTCAGCAAGTATGCTCTTCCGTGGGCACTGTTGTTTGCTTTTGGGCACTGATTTTTGTAATGCCCTTTCTCCCCACAGGCATGACAAGTCACTGATATTGGTTGTAAGTTGCTTCCAGTGACTGTCCCTTTGTTTCTATAGTTCCTGGTCTGGTGACCCACCTTGTTGCAAGTCTGACACTTAACAATGCAAGGTCTTATGGGATGCAGGGTGCATCTTTTACACAAAGGAAGGTTCCTAGTATACCTACTATTTTTAGTTGGGGTGGCAGCATAAGCCCTGACGGTTTCTTGTCTTCTATTCTGTTGTTGGTGGTGATCATTGTTGCGGTTCTTATTGTTGTTGTTATGGTTATTTTGGTAGTTGTTGTTGTTGGTGAACGTTCTTCTATCATCAAACTTTCATTTTTGATCATTGGTTCCTTGCATAGAGTCGTGCTTTGTTACCTGATCCATTAGCCTCTGGGCTACGGTAATGGCTTCCTCCAAAGTTTGAGACTTTGAAGTGGTAACATTTCCTTTAATACATCGGGGTAACCCCCGATGAAGACTTCCATAAGTTTCTCAAAATTTGGTACCATAGTTGGACATAAGACTGCCAACTCTTGGAATCTTCTATCGTAAGTCTTGAGATCATTCCCTTTTATAATCAGGCTGTAAAATTCATCCTCCATTTTCTTGACCTCAGTTCGAGGAAAATACTTCTTTGTTAAGAGCTTCTTCAATTCAGACCAGGTGATCTTGTAGGCTTTCTCTATTTCAATAGGTTGGGCGAATGAATTCCACCAGGACAAGGCATCCTCGGTTAGAGTACCAGTAGCAAATTTCACTTTGTTGTCCTCGGTATAGTTGCTACGGGAAAATACCAATTCAGTTCGTTCACACTAACGAATGAGGCCAACAGCGCCTTCCGTACCTTTAAAATTGAAAGGTTGGCAGCTCATAAACTCTTTGTAGGTACATTTTCTTGCTACAGGAGTTCCACTTTGTCTGGCGTTCCTATTGGTATTATCAGTATTTGCCATGGTAGCAGCTTGTGTTTCCAGAGCTGCAACAACACTATCAGCAACTAGTTTCTTGATGGTGACCTGAGTCATGGCTGGTGCTGCAGATGTTGATGTCCTCTTGGGAGCCATTCTATTAACATTTACAAGATAACACAAAATAAGAATTCATACAATGATATAGTCATATCATAAGTCATTTTCAAAATTTTCATACATGGTGATATTGAAATCATTTAACATAAATACTTATTTGATACAAGTTCTAACAAATAAATACACATCCTTTGATATTACGTTGCAGAATATAACAGAAAATTTTAGAATCTAAGACTTCCAGAGATAGACATTCTAACAAGCATCAGTCTTATTAGGTTTCTCGAGGACTGGTTCACTTTTCAGTGGTCGCGGTATGATCCATAACTAGTTATCTAATTCTGCAAAGATAGACTCATCAAAGGGATAGTCTGGTGGTGGTGTAGTTGACCTAACCGGTGATCAAGATCCAACTGATGAAGACAGGGATAATGAAATGGATGATCGAACAGGAGGCTTGGTGTATCTAGGTGGTGTAGGTGGAATCATATGCTTAATATCTTGATTATTAATCATATCCATGATACATGGGCATAAAGGTTTGAGAAAACCAAATGGTAAGAGAACCATGGTAATCCCGAATACATGAAGATATGAGTTATCACAATACAGGATATAGGATAGACAACCATGACATACATAAATCTATATTATTAAACAGCGAGGTATAACATAATCATAACTGTATTATGTCATAAATAACTTGTCTACATATTTTACATAACCAAAATTTAACAAGTGTCGATATTTATGCCACACATCCCGTGGTTAGATTCTAAACAAAAGCTGTAAATGACAAGGATCTAGTCTAGTAGTCTGGTGGTCCTCCCTTGTGGTTCTTGAGCTCATGGATCATGTCCAGAAGACTCTTCATATCTAATCGGTGGTGAATCTGGATATCCTCGATGAGCATTTCTAGAGTAGAAATCCTGACGCGAGCAAGAACAATCTCGTCGACATGCCCTATTTATTTTCTCTGAAATCCAGGAATCAGGGTATGGGCTTCTTGAAGTTCGAGTTCTAGTTGGTCAAAATCTCGCTGTATGATTACTCGACCATTACCAAGACCTTCTATATTATCTTCCATTTTCTCAATGCGCTCAAGAAGGAGCTCATCTAAGTGATTCAGAATAGCATCGATCTATTCCTCATGGCGCTCCAGATGCGTCACATGAGAACTCTCTCCAATCTCAAATACCTAAGGTAGGACAGAAGAATCAGTAGAGGAGGATGATAGGAAACGGGCTGGTTTTCAAGGTGACACAATCTCCTCGAGAAGAAAGAAATCTCGGGGATCAAATAGTGGTAATGGTGGTAACACGGGAGATGAAGGCAAAATGAGCGGTGGGGTAATAGGAGCTTATGGTAGTGGAATAGGTGATTCATTACTAGTAGCATTATATGCTTGCATGACCTTCATATACGGATCATCGTGAAAATGTAAGATGGTTAGTGAGGCTGAACGATCCTTAGATAAATCCTCTGAAAGGTCAGAAGAGGTGTTTCCTGGTGAGGCTGGGGAATAGTCTGGTGAAGCCAAGATATAATTAGGAGTATTTATAGAGGAAAAAACATTATCAATATCGGAATCAGATAGGATAATAATAGGGTGGGTGGATGTAGACGTAACTCTGCAACAACCCAGTGGAAATAACATAAGTTATTTATATTTAATTAATAGTTGTGTATTATTTGTTAAAAAAATTTCTTTACATACTATTTAGGAAATTTAGTGGCACGGAAGACTTTCTTGGATGGAAAATAGTTATAGTTTAAGTTTTAACCTTGTTATCTATAAAACCTGGCTCTGATGCCAATCTGTAACACCCCGATAATTCACATAGTAGCGGAAGCTAATATGAGGTATTACTTCATGAATCAACAGTCATAATCATAGAAAACGACTCAAAAAGAGACGTCTTGGAAAATTTAGTTATCATTCAATAATATTTCAGAGTTTTACAAAAGGAGGTCACAAAATACATATAAAACATAAGGTTTGAATGATAACAAGTTTAGACGTCTTCAAGTCGATGCCACTCAGTGCCTTAGATTTTCTTAATTACCTGAGATAAACATGCTAAAAAGATCAACACAAAGGTTGAGTGAAATTCATAGGTTTAAAATATAATGGTTGAATACAAGTTAACGTAAATGGTAATAATTGCAATGAATACAATTATCATGGAAAACAATATTATTGCACTAAGCTCATGACACTCAAACTTTAACATGGAAATCATATCAATGATATTTAAGGAACGAATGTCCTTCTGGAAAGGTAATTTGCCAATTACCTATTATTTCTCAAATATAGTGCGCTTGGTTACCTTACTGGTAAACACAAACGAGATTCGTCAATCCCGATAGATCTATCCATAATATTCACATTCATACACAAGTGATTAGTGGTTCATGATATAAAGGATATTGGCAATAAAGGTAACTTAGACAATAATATATCAGTATAGCATACAGTTGGAAAATACTTATATTCATGGTTTATAGCATGTATCCCCCCACGAGGTTTGGAAAACATATAAAGGTGGGACTATAAACTCACCTTAACAGGGAAATATGATTGATGACAAAAGTAAATCAAATAGAAGTAAACGGCTTCGTTAGGCAACCTGGGTTAACATGTCGAGTCTTAGTTTGATTATTTATATTTCAAACTTTATTTCATTAAGTTTAACGTGAACCGTTTTGGTTCATTAGTTTGTGAAAATTATCGCATCACTGTTCGGGCTATCATAATCTAGAAGTCATGTAATAAACGTTTGAGGAGCTATGACACTTTAAATCGTAAATCCAGCAACTTGTCAAAACGCCTACCCAAATGAAACCCCTCATATGAAATTCCCTATTAACGTGCCACATTTATAGTTTAAGTAGGAGAATACAAATGATAAGATTTTATCTTTTTAAGTTTTTTCAAAAGCTAGTGGATGATAAATTATATTAAATATATAACATAATTTGTTTATAAGTGGTTTGATCGGTAAATGAAACATTAGGCGTGTCGGGTTTTAACAAAATCAAGTTTTATAACGTTTAAATACATTTTTGTTTATTAATACGAAAATGTTACGCTTTATATCCTTATAGTTTCAAAAATGACAATATATACCCCTTGGTATAATTAGTTTTACAAAACTAATCCTTTTCATTTTATAATTAAATGGATTTATTAATTTAACCCCAAAGTTAGAGTTTTGGCAAAATAGGTCCTTGTGGTTTAATATTTAAGATATTTATAGTTTTGGCCCAAAAAGTATACAAGTTTCAAAAATGGCAATATATACCCCTCATATATCATTCGATTTGCATTTTTAATCCAAATTCCATATACTTAGTATTTTTGAGCTTAATTTCATTTCCAGCCTTTAGCTTATCACAATAAGCTAAAATAAGTTGGTTTTGAAGATTTAATAAGCTTGTAGCTTATAAAATGAGCTTATGGGCTCGTTAGCCCAATAAGGGTGCGTTTGGTTTGGAAATTTCAAGTCGAGAGCTTATAGATTCTGAGGTTGGTTTCAAAGCTTATAAAAATGATTGTATAGCTTATTTAAATACCTTATGAGATTAGTTTATAGCTTATAGCTTATAGGAGAACAAAATGATTCTTTCCAAGTTTTAAAAAGGCACGTTTGGTTTAGGAAAACCACACGAAAGGCCTTAGGGTTCAAGGGCTTAAACAAGTGGCTTAATCCAAGCTTATACATGATCTAAAACATATTAAGAGTTTATTGAACGAGTTCATACGACTTACTAGGGGTTATATAGGTTCAAATGGCTTGGTATAGGTCGAATAACCTTGGAGATGAATCAAGAACCTATATATCTTACTCCTTGGTTTCTTTTCGTGGCTTGTGAATTTGTATGTGTGTTCGAGTATTTATAGGGCTAGGAAATCAAAGAGGCTAAGTCTTGCATTCTTATCAATGTATAATGACTATGGGAAGCTAGGTTCTAGCTTAGAAAGGTGTAAGATGGTGGGGAGGGTTTGACTAACCAAGGAGGTGACAAGGTGGTGGTGAGGTGTTGGCTTGGTTGTGAAAGGGTGGTGATAAGGTGGTAGTTTGATGGTGACAAGATGGTGACAAGGTGGTCAAATCCACTTGGTCTTAACTAGCTAGTTTCGACTAGGTTAAGTCTCGGTTAGGGTTTTGTTTGGTTTAGGACGAGCATGAGGTGGAGTGGAAGGAAAAATAGTTTAAATGTGGTGCTTAGGAGAGTAGTAACTTAGGCTTAAAGGGTGGTACAAATGGTGTATATTAGTTTAGAGGGAAATAGTTTAGTTTGAATCTCGTGCATAATCGACTTGTACATTATCTTTAAATAGTGGTACTTAGGCTTTGACAAAATGGAGGGAAATGTATTGTGCATGGTTAACTTGTACGTATACCTTATAGGTTAGTACATTTGGATGAAAAATTCATTTGGTTAGGGTTTTGGTTTAACGCGTAAAATCCGTTTTATGCTAAACGTTTTTGAATGCTACGTAAGATAAATAACGTACATGGAAAAATGGAAATTAGAATGTATTACTTGACATATTACAATGTTCACTTAACTTAAACATTAATGGAGTTGATATTGGTAATTGCGTGAGCTCGTTTAATTGAAAATGTAAGTTACGTTACATAATTGGATGGAATATCAAATACATTGATAAATAAAAATTTATACCCGTGAATATGGTTGTATTAAAGACAATAAGTGGAATATTACATAAAATAATATTGTGGAAACTTGTGGGTTGTTATAATACTAATATTTTCTAAACTTTTGATTGTTTTAGTTGATGGTTGTTGCTGCCCAAAACACAAACAATACGACTATCAGGTCAATTTTCCAACAGGAGAAACTTACTGGACCAAACTTTAAGAACTGGTTCTAAAACTTAAGAATCACTCTTAGGTCTGAAGGAAAACTTGTTTATTTGGTACAGCCAATGACCCCTCTTCTTTATCCTGTAGCATCTTAAGCTGCGCGTAATACATATGAATCATTATATGATGCGCAAAATAAGTTGGCATATCTTATGCTTGGTAGTAGTCTCTTGAACTTCAAAGGACACTTGGAAACTATAAGGCGTATGACATGAACCAAGAACTGAAAACTATGTTCTAGGAACAAGCTAAACAGGAACTGTTTGAAATAGTCAAAGCATTCCACGCTTGCAAACAGGAGGATGGTCAGTCAGTAAGCTCCTATCTCTTGAAGATGAAGAGCTATCTGGACACTTTGGAATGCCTAGGCTATGCAATGCCAAAAGAACTTGGTGTGAGTCTTATTTTGAATTCTCTCAACAAGGACAATGATCAGTTCATTCAGAACTATAATAAGTATAGCATGAGGAAGACACTAGCGCTATGCTGAAACTTTATGAGAAAGGTATTCCAAAGAAGGCTGAAACTCCTGCTGTGTTAGCTATACAGGAAGGTAAGATCCAGAAGGACAAGAAGAAACTGCAAAGGGCAAAGGGTAAGGACAAGGGAAAGAATAAGCTTTCTTATGCTCCCAAGACCAAGATCCCACTATCACCTAAAAGAGATAATCCGGCAAAGGACTCTATCTGCCACCACTGTAAGGAGGTTGGTCATTGGAGGAGGAATTGTCCGTCCTACCATGGTGAGTTGAAGAAGAGAAAGAATGCTAGCGAGGCTAGTACTTCAGGTATCATCACTATAGAACTCTATGCTTTTCCTAATAATACTTGGGTGTATGATATGGGTTGTGGAACTCATATTTGTAATACTTCTCAGGGACTTAGAAAAAGCAAGAAATTGAAACATGGAGCTTTAAGCCTGTACATGGGAAATGGAATGCGTACAGCCGTTGAAGCTATTGGAAGTTTTGATTTAATTCTTCCTACTGGTTTAATAATTGTATTAGACAACTGTCTTTTCGTACCTATTGTTACTAGGGGTGTTGTTTCAATTTCTTGTTTGGTTAAAAACGGTTATATTCATACATTTACGAATTATGGTATTTTTGTTTCCAAAGATAATGTGTTTTATTTTAATGTAATTCTACGTGATGGTAGTTATGAAATAGATATGCATAATATTTATCCAAATGTAAGCTCTAGTTATAATGTTAGCAATAAAAAAGCCAAACATGGGTTAGACTCTTATTATCTATGGCATTGTCGTCTTGGACATATAAACAAGAAACGCATGGACATGCTTCAACGTGATGGGCTCCTGCAACCCACTCACGATGAATCACATGAGAAATTCAAGTCTTGTATATCTGAGAAGATGGCGCGCAAGCATTTTCCATTATGGAAAGAGCTAAGGATCTGTTAGGACTTATACACACTGATGTATGTGGCCCTTTCAGAAATGTGTCAAGAGAGGATGTTAATTACTTCATCACCTTTACATATGATTTCAGCCGCTATGGTTTTGTTTACTTGATGAAACATAAACATAAGGTATTTGAAACATTTAAGGTCTTTCAGAATGAAGTTGAAAATTAACTCGGTAAAAAGATAAAGCATATTATATCCGATCAAGGAGGAGAATACCTGAGTCATAAGTTTGTTAATCATATGAAAAGTTGTGGTATCGTATGTAACACCCCCAAAAATGTGTCGCAGCGGAAATATGTCAGGGGGCGTTACTTCATAATACAATAGCACAAGATACAAGAGAACGACCTCTAAATGTGTCGTTTAAAAAGTAATCTCGTTGATTTCTTTGAAATTGATATAACATTTGTCTCATAATTGCATCACAATGAAAAGCTTGAAAATAGCCCAACGAGATTTGATCATTTGTATGTAAGTAGAAATCCATAAATGAAATCTTGTCAATATTAGACTCCATTGCACATCAAGTAAGCCAAGCATCTAATTCACCTGAGAAAAACATGCTTAAAAGTGTCAACATTAAAGTTGGTGAGTTCATAGAGTTTTGTAAGTATAAATGTAAATGGTTGGATCCAAAAATTTTAAGTACGTATGGATCATTTCAATCCTCGATAATAATCGCCAAAGATTTTGTAAGGTAAAGTAGAACCAAAAGAGTTTAGTGTTTATTGCTTCACCGCAATATAATGAAAAGTGTTCAGAATTTAGTAATATTCAATAAGATAGCTTATCGTTGATTTTCCAAAATGTATGGGTCTACTATAACAGATACAGTACCACATAAATAATATCTACTGTTGCGCTAAGCTCATGACACTGAAGCTCGACATCTATGTATGCAATTTAATGCAAATAAAGGCCCGTGTAGATGTTCAAACCCGTAACATCCAAATTGTTCCGACATGTATGCATTCGTGTTTCAGTACGGTCGAAACTAGTGAGAGCTACTCACCCGAACAGGGATGTCAATCCCAAATAGATCTATTTATACACTCGCGCTTCCTCAACCGGTCCTCCGGTCAAGAATTTAACAGTTCATGATAATGGGCAATGGTGGGTTATGTTACTTAGGCACATGTAAACAGGAGATGATAACCGAAAACACTTGTGTCCAATAAAAATTAACCATTGTATTCGTAAATAGCTTTGAGTACTTAAATCCATAAGTAGAAAAGAGTGTGATATAAATCAAGTAATTGAGTTTGTAATGAGTATGTAAACAATTTCGTAAACGTGTATGCAAATGAGTATGTGACAAAGTATGAAACCAAGTTTGTAATCAACCATGTAATTGTGTTTGTAATGAATTGCAAAATCAAGTATGTAAACCAAGTGTGTAGAATAGTATGTAAAAGATATTGTAAACGAATATGTAAACAAGTTGTATTGAGCATGTATTCTCCCCTGAGATTTGTAAAGTAAATGTAAAACAAGTGAAAGAGGGGCTATAAACTCACATCGATGATGAAGAACGATTGACAGATAGGCATCTAATATGCACAACACGAACGGAAGACGAAGCGGCTCGATCAAGAAGTTGCAACTAATCTTAACGCCTAGTCCCACTAGCCTAGGATAATGAATCTGGGTTTTCCGATGGATGGTTACGTCAACGCGACACGTTGATAAAGATTTAGATTTAAAGTTATAATAGTTTGGTGGTTGGTTAAATAAATAAATCAAAATGCATATGTAATTCATACGATGAATCACATAGCAGAGTATGCAATATATCCCGTATATATTACATATGAAAAATAAGCAATTATATAATTCGTATGATGAATTATATAATAAGACCAACAGTCAAAAGAATAATTTGAATTATATAATACTTTGCAAATTTTATTTAAGAAACGTGAGTAAATTATTAAACAAAAATGGTTCGACACGTTTTAGAAAATCACCACTTAAATAAATAAAAGTTCTTAGCATAAAAGTAAACGTACGTTTTAAAGTTATAACTCATGCACATTATGTTTTTAAAGCTTTTACAAAGGTTATGATGTTAATTTCCAGTCGACAATTATAAAACATAAAATAATATTTTATAATACAGTATATTGTTTCCTTGACGGTTTGCTAAAATAGTTATCCCATTTGAAAAGTATAGTTTCCGTTTGTTTATCCGGTTATTGAAATATTACAAACTAACAATTTTAAAATTTATATAACTTAATCCCTTTTCAATCTATTCGTGTTGCAAACCCAAACACACCCCTTAAGGTTATTATAATCGCACAAGTGAAGATAATAAATAAAGTATTTATTTAACCATTTCCACCATTTAGATCCGGTTTTAATATTTATAAAATCTTGTGTTATATTTATTAGTCGATTTTTTTTATATAAACCAAACGCAACCTTATGTGCTTTCTGCATAACCAAACGCTCCTGTTGGCGCTAACAGCCAAACCAAACACCCTCTTGGATGTTAATTGTTATTCCAAACACGCCCTAATCTGTTTTATCAACAGCCAAACGCACCCATGTGCGTTTTAAAGCAACCCAAACGACCCTAATCTATGTAAACCAAACGCACCCTAATCTGGTTTCTGCATCAACCAAACGCAGCCTAGCTGCCATAATTAAACCAAACGCAGCCCCCTTGCTGCGGACCCTATTCCAAACGCACTCTTTTTGGTGAAAACAAAACCAACACGCACCCTTGCGTGACTCTTGCTGCCAAACGCACCCTTTTGCTTATTTATAACAAATCTGGATGCACCCAAATCTGTGACAACAAACAAACGCACCCGCTGGTGGTTTGACCCGACACCCCACGCACCCTTGTGGGTTGTGGTGGCTTCAACCCGGACCGAACATACCCTCGGTGTCGGCTGCCACAGAACAAACACGAGCACCCCCTTGTGGTACAAAAACCCAACCCCGACTCCATCCCCTCCCTCCCTATACTCGGCTGTCCTAAAGCCAAACCAAACACCCTTTTTTCTTGCAAACCCAACCCGCAGCCCTCTTCGGTAGCTGTCACCCCGAACCATACGCACCCCTATGGGGCTGAGAACTAAGCCAAACGCGTCCCTCGTGTGGTTTAAAACCACACGCACCCTTGATGGTTATAAACAACACCAAATGCACTCGTTTGGCTATTTTAAAACAGCAAACCATACGCACCCATTTGTTTTTTTACAACCCAAAACGCACCCTTGTGGATGGGTTTTTATTAACCCAACGTACCCCATGGTGGTGTTGTTTATCCACCGAAACAAACCACCCTCGAGGTGGTGGCTGTGACGTGGTGGTGATGGGTGACGTGGGATGGTGATGACGATGATGAAACGATGATGATGATGATGATGGTGTAGGTGTGGAGGTGGTGTCACGGTGGCGAGTGGGGAGGCAGTCGGAAGGGTGAGCGGCGCGTGGTGGCGAGTGTTATAGGGGATCGAGTAGATCCGCTCATGAGGAGCATCTTTGGTGTTGGCCGGAAAACTCGCCGGAAAAGTTTTCCGGCGGCGGCCGGTGGTGGCCGGAGCGGCGGCAGGAGGCTGCCGGAAAACATTGGGGAAGGAGAGTGTGTTATAAGTTTGTGTGTGTGTTTTGTTTTATGGAAATGAATAAAATGATATATAATTTTTATATATAATGAAAATTATATTAAGAAATGATAATACCCAATAGTTTAGGGTCTATTTTGTAACTTTTTAATATAGTTTTGATAAAAAGTGGTCCGGGACTTGTTTGGACGACTTAACGGATGGTGTGTCCGCATTGTAGGTTGTTCGTTAAATGTTTGCGGTGCTGTTTTAGCCCTTTTCGGCTCGTTTCTGGGTTTCGGGCAAAACTAAAAAGTTGTTCGGAATTTCGTTTTACATCAAATTGCTTTAGGGTCCGAATCGTAAAAACGTGATTTAGCGGGTCGTTTTTGATAAGTCAACTTAAGAATAATATATATATATTCTCGTTTTCGAGTCAAATAAGTTTAAAAATAAAATGGTACTCGAGGTATGTAATAGTAAATATGATTTATTATTAAAATATGTTCCGAAAATTTTTACCAGTTACGCGGTAATCGTTTTTATGCGACAATAAAAGGTCAAAAGTCAAAAAGTCAAGTTAGACCCAGAAAGTCAAAAGGTAAAATAGTCATTTAAAATTTCAAAAATTGCCGGATGTTACAGTACCTACCCCTTAAAGAAATCTCGTCCCGAGATTAAATTTGTGTTAACCGTTTGCGTGACCAAGAAAAATTTTAAGGTTTAATAAACCAGTTCTAAACAAAATGCTGATAACTTTATTCAGCAAAATTTAAATGTTTCGACACCTCTCCATATACCAAAAATTTTGGCTAAGTTTGACCAGGATATTTAATCCATCCAAATAGGTATCTCAAAAATAATATTACTTTAGGTCTTATAACTGATATAAACGCGTTATGAAGAAATCTCTTGATAGTGACAGCGTCAAAGGAGAAAGTGTAGTCGCGTTGGTATGCCAATATAGAGTTTTAATTGTTCAAGGACAGAGTCTAGTCCCTGATATCTATAACGTTCGATGATTAATAACATGCGAGGCTAATGAATGTAAGTGTCCAACTTACTTGGCAGTACTAGGATGTATCATGACCTAATTGTTCCTACTAGTGACCCGAAATGAATAGTTCGACTATCTCTTTCGTCGATAGGTGTTTATCTGGTTTAAGGGGGGCTGCATTACCTATTGGATAAAATCGTACAAGCTGGGACCGCTCCAGGACCCATCAACAGCAACCATAACGACGATAACTATAACAATTGGTGGTGAGATGCCGAGGGTGAGGACCCTCCGAGAAACAATATCCCCAGAATAAAGTTCAATAAATGAGAGGAGCTCGCGAGAGAGCTTATGCGATAGACGGCGGATTATGGTACTCAGTCGTTAGTTCGAGGATGACGCAACTCCAATAGTTCAATTGTGTAACAAGTCTGTTAGCTCCACTAACAGTTCGTGATCGCGAGGATTAGCAACGGCAAAAGTAATAACTTAAGAATGAGGTTAAGGCTTTATTTTCCACGGAGGCATTAAGATGTGCTGCAGATGGCGAAGACACGATTGGTCTCTAGACCTTTTTAACAGGATATTCTGGTGATTATCGAAGTTCAGGTTCATACTAGTCTCATATCGGATACCATTTAGCTCACTCATTTATATTTATTATTACATAATAAAAGCGTCCCAATTATGTAAATAATGGAATTGATAAACTTAGTGGTTCGGTGATTTACAATTTCTTTAATTTACCTGAAGAGTGGCGTCCAATCCTTTTAAAAATAAAGGATTATAATCATCCTATTAATGATTTCTGATGCACACACGCGTACACACAAAAGCTTCCAGGGAGGTAGATGAAATTGACGATTGCAGGTGCTCTATATGAGTATGGGACGAGTGTATAAAATCGTCTTCGGAGACGGTGAGTTGAAACAATTCAGGCAAGATCGACATAGAGTTAAAGATAGTTATTAAGTACTCATGTTAGAGTAATAAGTCACAAGTCTCGATGGAACCAGTCAACTTATAGCATATTACCATATAAATCATCCTATTACAAGTCCCGCCCATACAAGACTTGTAATACTTAGATTCATACATAATCCTATGTAAACAGAACTGTGACGGGCTTTGTTAACATAGCAATTATCATATCAATCCTCATATTACAAGTCCCGCCCATACAAGACTTGTAATACTTGATTCATCTTTAATCCATTTAAACAAAAAATTTATGACGGTCTCCACGTAATACGATATTGTATAAAGCTATGAAGAAAAATACTATTCTTAGAGACCATTGTTTAACTTACAATGTCTGAGAACGAAGTGAGACCATTGTACAACTCACAATGTCTGACGAGTAGAATGAGACCCATTCTGCAACACAATGTCTTAAAAATATTCTGGTTATTATATAAATAATCTCTATTTAAAATAACAGTAGATATATGCAAAGGGATGTAAGATATTTTGTCTGCATTATGTATGTCACCGTAAGCACCATAAAGACAAGTAATTGTAAGCAATTAAGAGCAAGTAATGTGTATCGCACTTTGAAGTGTTTGATGTGATGCATTGTTATTGTGAAACGGTTATTAGTCTAGGTAAAACTATGCCAACCTAGTTCTCTATAACTTGGCTCTGATACCAATCTGTAACACCCCCAAAAATATGGCCCCCCCACAGCGGATATATGTTCGGGAGCGGTTACTTCATAATTACAATAGCACAAGATACAAGGAGACGACGACTCTTATTGTGGTCGTTTGAAAAGTAATCTCGTTGATTTCTTTGAAATTGATATAACATTTGTCCCATAATTGCATCACAATGAAAAGCTTGAAAACAATCCAACGAGATTTGATCATTTGTATGTAAGTAGAAATCTTAATGAAATTCTTGTCAATTTTAGACTCATTGCACATTCAAGTAAGCCATTGCATCTAATTCACCTGAGAAAAACATGCTATAAAAGTGTACATTAAAGTTGGGATTCATAGAGTTTTGTAAGTATAATGTAAATGTTGGAATCCAAAGATTTATAAAGTATGTATGATTATTTCAATCCTTATAATAATCGCCAAAAATGTAAGAGTAAATGTAGAACCAAAAGAGTTTAGTGTTTATTGCTTCGCCGCAATATAATGAAACATGTTCAGAAATTAGTAATGTTCAATAAGTAGTATGGACAGTGAGATCGTTGATTTTCCAAAATGTATGGGTCTACTATAACAGATACAGTACCACATAAATAATATCTTTCTAGTAGCGCTAAGTTCATGACACTGAAGCTCGTACTCTATGTATGCAATTTAATGCAAATAAAGGCCCGTGTAGATGTTCAAACCCGCAACATCCAAATTGTTCCGACATGTATGCATTCGTGTTTCAGTACGGTCGAAACTAGTGAGAGCTACTCACCCGAATAGGGATGTCAATCCCAAATAGATCTATTTATACACTCGCGCTTCCTTAACCGGTCCTCCGGTCAAGAATTTAACAGTTCATGATAATGGGCAATGGTGTGGTTTGTTACTTAGGCACATTGTAAACACCGAGATGATAAACCGAAAAACTTGTGTCAATAAAAATTAAAACCATTGTATTGTAAATAGCTTTGAGTACTTAAATCCATAAGTAGAAAAGAGTGTGATTAAATCAAGTAATTCGAGTTTGTAATGAGTACGGAAACATTTTTCGTAAACGTGCAAATGTGCACGATGTGTTTGTGACAAAGTTAAGAAACCAGTTTGTAATCAACCATTAATTATGCTTCTATATGAATTGCAATATCCAAGTATGTAACCAAGTGTGTAGAATAGTATGTAGAAATTTGTAAACGAATATGTAAAGTAAGTTGTATTGATGGCATGTTATTCTCCCCCGATATTTGTTAAGCAATTGTAAAAACAGTGAAAGAGGGCTATAAATCACATCGATGTTGTATAGAACGATTGGCAGGAATGCGCGTATTAAGCGCCAGACAAAACGGAAATTGAATCGGCTCGGCCAAGAAGTTGCGGTTTATCTTAACGGCTATGACCCACTAGCCTAGGATGATGTACTTGGTTTTCCGATGAATGAGCACGTCAACGTGACACGTTGATAAAAGATTTAGATTTAAAGTTGTTATAGTTTGGTGGTTGGTCAATATAGAATTTGTCGAAAGATGAACGCAATTATGTAAAATATTCCCTATATATTACATAATAAAACGAACAAGTGTATAATTTAAATCGTGAATTATATGACAAAGACAAACACCTAAAAGAATAATCGAGGTATATAACAAGTATTATATTAGAAACGCGAGTAAATAATTAAAATAAAATATTTCGACACGTTTTCGGAAATCACCAGATGATGGTGGTGGTGGGCTGTCGTGGGACAGCAGCTTCGAGAGAGGGGGGAGATGGTGCGAGTGAGGGCGAGTGGGTATGGGGATCGAGTACATCGGGTCACGAGGAGCCATTTTGGAGTTCGCCGGAAAAATCCGCCGGAAAACTTTTCCGGCGGCGGCGCGGTGGTGGCCGGCGGTGAGGGTGGTGGCCGGATAATGGGGGAGGGAGAGAGAGAGAAGATGATGAGTGTGTGTGTATAATTTTGAGATGAAATGATTTATATAAAATTTTAATATAAAATTTTATATTTATATTAAAACTTTAATATAAAGTGATAAGTTTAATATAGTTGAGGGTTCATTTTGTAACTTTCTTTATATAGTTTTGATAAAAGTGGTTCGGGACTTGTTTGGACGACTTAACGGATGATTCGAGTCGCGAAACTCGCGCCATTGTTTTTCAAATCATTTTTCCGATAAAAATGAGTATTTATTTGATAATATTTCAGAAATATTTTATAACATTAAATAAAATATCTGTTATTCGTTTTGTGAACCGGTTACGTCTTGTCCGCAATAGAATGGATTTAAGCTCGAGCATTTGCGTTATCACAACGCTTTTCATTAAAATGATGAATAATTTATTTAATATTTTTATTAAATAAATACTGATAATTAAATAACAAAACAAATTTAATTATTTTTGTGTGTCCGCGTTATAGTTTGTTTGTTAAATGTTTGCGGTGCTGTTTTAGCCCTTTTTGGCTCGTTTCCAGGTTTCGGGCAAAACTAAAAAGTCGCCAGGAATGTCGTTTTACATCAAGTTGCTTTATAGTCCGAATAATGAAAACGTGATTTAGCTCGTTTTGATAATTCAACCTAGGAATAACTTATATCTCCTTTAAAAATTTCAAAAATTCTCGGATGTTACATCGTATCCCAACTAACTCCACCTAATATACCGCAACATAACGGGGTATCTGAGAGGAGGAATCAGACTTTACTTGATATGGTTTGATCCATGATGAATCTAACAACTCTGCCAAAATCCTTTTGGGGATATGCTCTCGAGACTACTGCTCGCATTCTTAATATGGTTCCAACCAAGAAGGTTGATATGACGCCTTATAAAATATGGCACGGGAAAGCTCCTAAGTTGTCCTACTTAAGGGTTTGGGGTTGTGAGTCACTCGTGAAACGAGACACGCCTGACAAACTTGATTCGAGATCCATTAACTGTATCTTTGTAGATTACCCTAAGGAAACGATGGGTTACTACTTTTACTATCCACTCGAGAACAAGATCTTTGTATCTCAAAATGCTGAGTTCTTTGAAAATAGTTTCATGATACAAGAAGCGAGTGGGAGTCACGTACTTCTCGAAATAAGTGGGAGTGATAAAGGGCTTAAAATAATTTAAGAGGAAGATACACAACCTTCTGAAAATACTAGCAATGAACATAATGAGGTCGCACCTATCGAGGCCGAGCCCCAAAATGTTAGAGTTCCTATTCGTAGATCCGCAAGGATACCTCAAGCACCAGATAGATATGGATACTATGTTGATGTTGAGGAGTATAAATTAGGGGATCTTGATGAACCTCCTAATTATAAAGCTGCATTAGCAGCAACTGAATCTGACAAATGGCTTGAAGCTATAAATACGGAAATGCAATCCATAAAAGATAACCAAGTCAGGTATTTGGTTAATCTTCTATCTAATGGTCAAACTGTTGGATGCAAATGGATCTTTAAGAATAAGACTAACATGGATGGCAATGTACACACCTTTAAAGCTCGTCTTGTGGCAAAAGGCTTCACCCAAACCTACATAGTAGATTATGGGAAAAACTTCTCTCCTGTTGCAGACATTAGAGCCATAAGGATTCTTTTAACCATAGTCGCGTTCTATGACTATGAGATTTGGCAAATGGATGTCAAGACATCCTTTCTAAATGGTCACCTAAGCGAGGACGTATATATGGTGCAACCGAAAAGGTTTGTGGATCCAAAACATCCTAACAAAGTATGCAAACTTCAATGTTCCATTTATGGATTGAAGCAAGCATCTAGAAGTTGGAATAAAAGGTTTGATGAGGAAATCTAGAAGATTGGTTTTACTTAAAATCCTAATGAGCCATGTGTATATCTCAAAGCTAGTGGGAGTAATGTTGCATTCCTAGTCTTGTATGTCGATGACATATTACTCATGGGAAATATCGTTACAATGCTGCAAGAAGTAAAATCTTGGCTTTGTAAGTGTTTTTCTATGAAAGACTTAGGAGAAGCAGCATATATCCTTGGAATCAAGATCATACGTGATAGATCTAAGCGGTTGTTTGCTCTTAGTCAAAGTGCTTATCAAAAGAAATTCTAAAGAAATTTAGAATGGAAAACTCCAAGAAGGGGTATACTCCAATAATGGAAAAGCCTTACTATAGAAAGTTGCAAGGTGCTAAAACACCTACTGAGGTATAACGTATGCAGAGAGTTCCTTATGCTTCGGCCATAGGTTCAATCATGTATGCGGTTAGATGCACTAGACCTGATGTTGCCTTTGCGCAAAATTTGTGTAGTCGTTTTTAGCAAAATCCTGGTGAGATTCACTGGACAATTATAAAAACTATTCTTAAGTATTTAAGGAATACTAAAGATATATTTCTTGGGTATGGGGCAAAACATGAAGATGAGCTAAAAGTATCATGTTATGCTGATGCAAGTTTTCAAACAGATAAGGACAATATAAAATCTTAAATGGGATATGTGTTCGTACTAAATGGTGGAGTCGTAAACTAGAAGAGTGCCGAGCAAAGCACTATTGCTATGTCTTCTACAGAAGCTATGTACATTGATGCTGCTAAAGCATCAATGGAAACAGTCTGGATGAGGAAATTTATTGATGGACTTGGAGATGTCATGCCATCGAATAAAAGGCCTATGGAGATGCTATGTGACAATGAGCCTGAATTAGCCATCGCTAGTGATCCCAGAATCTTAAAGGGGGCCAGACATTTTCAAAGGAAATATCACTACATTTGTGAAGTAATTCAAGAAGGTAAAATTGTCCTTAAGAAAGTTCACACATATGACAACGTAGCTGATCTGTTTACAAAACCAATGCCATTAAATAAGCATTTTTAACATGCAATGGCGATTGGAATTGTTCCTGCTAGTAGTCTCATGTAAATCTGTGATGTATTAGTTAGTATTTAGACAATAGGATGTTAAACGATTGTTATTTTCTTTTTGAATAATATATGTGGTATCTTGTTTTCATTTTTTATAATAATTGTGTCCTATATTTTCATGTTTATATCCATGAATGACTTGTCGCATTCTAAAGCTATGTCCATTACCAGTTAACGATATAGGGATATTGTTAAGACAAGGTAAATGTGAGTGTCTGGTTGTATTCTGGAGAACACGTAAAGATGATTATGCCAACTTCACATGTTATTTAATGAGGTTGAATATTAGATACCCCACATGTGATAATCACTTTATGGATCGGCGTCATTGGATGCATTACACACATGGTGAAAGTTATGTTTATCCTTAGACTTGAGATGTAAGCGGGTTTTGCATGTATGGATAGCATTTCTTGATAATAAGCCTACCGCTAGTCTGTCAAAAGGTAGTTATAAGGGCTGTTCTTAGAAGTATTTTGAAGTACATGATGAACACTTATAGTCAAAATAGAATTTGTTCCTTCAATTGAGTGGGAGTTAGTGATGCGTATTTTTATTTAAAATATTTTTATTCAAGTTTTAAATTTATAAAACTCGATTCACCTGACAAGCGCACTAACGGGCAGAGAACCCGATCATGAGTAGTGTAGAGATGGTAAATCCGAGGTCGTCCCAAGAGCTAGGTGTTAATTATTTTTAATTTGAATTGTCACGTTTTGAAAGTGGTTTAAGATTGATTTTGAAAATAACAAGAAAGTAAATATGCGGAAATTAAATGATGGAAGTAATCAAGGAGAGAAACATGCTAGCTTAGCCATTTCATTACCACTGTCATAACTACATTTTCCTGTGCAATGTCAAACTATGGTTTCATTAGTGGTTTCTAAATTTGATAGACCAAAATATGTATATTTAGTCTGCCCTATAATTTTTGCGATCCTAAATCCCTTGAAAGTCACGAAGGTAAGGGAACCAGGTCAAAGTGATTAATCTCAACTATCCCAAGAACTAGTTTAATAACCTATACAGATTATTAACTCTATCTGAAAGAGTTCATGTGCTTTTTAAGTATATTACGTGATAGAGGCGGTAAATTGGATAGTTCCTACACTAGGGATAGGTTGTTAATCCATCCTTAGTACCCTACTAATCCCATGTCAATTGGTCGTCTAATAACAGGATCAACATGATCTAAAACACCCACAATACTACCAAAACCCAGGGATAAATAACAGTCAAAGGATATCTAATGAAACCATAATTCAACAAGAAACAAACATTATAACAATAGTAAATTCATGACTAGGGGTTGTACGATCGTCGTAGGACTTCTACACGGGAATTTTTACAACTCCCTAGGCAGTGCACCTAATCGTTGTAGTGTAGTATAGGCAAGACTCGGGGTTGTTTATCGTTCACTCGAGGAATAGGTTGGGAAGGCTTGATCATGACCTAACAGAATTTTAAGGATTGATGGAAGATTATTTTTGTATTTTTGTATTTTATGGAAAGCAGTAAAATCATATAATTAGAGGGAGGTTTGGTTTTAGCTATTTAAACTAAATAACAACTACGCTACTACTGATAACAATAAGTTAAAAGATTGTGTTCATTTAATCATGTATTACTCCCTAGATTGCTTCTTCTAGTGTTGTTGCCTTGTCACACTTGTGATGATCTATGTAACTATTTCCTAAGTCATTAATGAATTACACGAACCCGCCATCTACTTAGTATCCCGTTAGAGCAACGCACCTGTAAGGTAGTATGAAGACTATTACAAGGCCCCTAAGAGTACACTAAGTGCATGTAAAATATATTAAGAGTAGATCAACCATATTAGGGGGCAATGTAGTATGAAGACTGTTACCTGATGGTATCCTTTCTACACAATCATGTTTTCCTAGACATATCAACAGAAATACAGACAAAAGCTGGTTTTCTAAGACCTAACATGCATATCCATCACAAGAAGCAACATCACTAAGATCTATATTCTAGGTTTCATACAATCATAAACAAACACAATAATAGGTTTAGCCAAGCATGTTAAAGATTAAGCAAGAACAATAAATAATCACACAACACATAGACATATTGAATGATTAAGTAAACCTTACTTGATTAAAACATGAATTGGAAGAAGTACAATATGGTTTTTAGGCCCTAAAATCGTCTCCTACAGCTGATAAACGAACTAGGTTTCGTACCCTCTTTTTATTCTAAAGTTACACACTCAAAACCCTTAATTCGGGTTTGTATATATAATAAAAACGATGCAACGGTGTCGCGTTTTAGTCGTGACGCCATCGTAAGTAGAATCTTCTAGATCTGCGTGTGAGTCGGTGCGGGCTGACGCCCTCATGAAATGTTGTGACGTCGTCACTCTATGGGTTGTAACGGCGTCGTGTATAGCTTGTGACGCCGTCTCCAAGCTCTGTGAGTACAAATCTTTAAGAGTCTTAGTGTTGGTCCGTAATCTTGTCCGTTTCTTCTCTAAATGAGCCCAATTCACGTGCAAATCTCCTAAATGTCTTCCAAATGAGAAATACTTGAAAAAGAATGATTAAGTACCTATTTTGGGAATAAACATACGATTTTGGGGGTTAAACGACCCCGAAAAAGTGTATAAAATAACACCTCATCAAATACCCCTACACTTGGGATTTGATTGTCCTCAAGCAAATGGGCTTTTCTATCTAGACAATAACAATATAAGGGGTCATTTTACCTACTCTTTAAAAATATTCTACAACACAACCTTCTAGACCTCGTAATTAAAAGCACAAAAAATATATACTAGCACCTCACATAAGTGTTTGGGATTCTCTTTTTCACTCGATTGTATGATAAATTATAACATATAAGGGAAATAGAAAATACAAACACCTCCATTAATCGTCATCAGCAATATACATTAAATATGTTGGTAAAGGATACACTCCACCTCGCTAGGTGCCCACAGCATTAATCATTACTATTGGAGGTTTTTAAAGGGCTTGTGGGGTTGGTGTAAGATAAACATCCCCCCGCTGGGAAACGGAACGGATGGGATACATATGGGTGGCTTGGGTGAATTTGGAGATGGCATGATGTATAGTAGCTATTATTACACGAATACAGTTGTTGGTTGCTAAGCCAAGACTCAGACGAAGATATACAAACTCTACACAACTCTACATCAATCTCTTTTTTTTAAATAACATAATACATCACATGGGTTAATACAATAGTACCTCACTTGAGCTTTTGCATGCTCCAATATTTACAATTCTAACTAATGACCCGTATTGAGGTGGATCAACATACATAGTAGAACATTTGATCACGAAACATATTAGGGGTATTGACATAACTTTTCTTCCCCATTCCTTGTGTGAAATAAATACTACCCATGTATACCTAATCGTCCAATACTGTATTTTAAAAGGATAAGAAGAATTAAGCAACCGTGTACTAATTAAATTAACTTGGGTTAAACACATAATGTACTAAAAAATGAGTATATATACGGTAGGCTAAGCTTTTGGGATGTAACAATTGGTTAAGGGTGATAATGCTCTTTCATTAATAGTACAGATTAACCAAAAATTTCGGAGAACCGTGAAAAAAGATAGGCTCGGAGGGTTGTACTAGGGGTATCCTGCACTAAAAATAAGTGCATGGCAAGGGTGTGGGATAGTTATATGATCCGAGGTGACCATCATAACTATATGGTTTAAAACAAGGGTTTAACTAATGCCTCTTATCAAGCAAATCCTAATATCTTTCTGCGGTCTCGGAATGTATTGCCAAAAAACAAGTTCTAGGAAATTAATATATACCGGTACACTCTCATAATTCTAATGTATCCGATTCCAATGTTCCCACCAGAAATAGGCGACCAAAATCCCATCCCCGCTACCCCCCCCCCGCACCCTACATCCGTAACGACGAATACCACCACACATGATTGCTCACTCCTTAAATCGAACAAGCTAAAGGTATAATATCTAAGGGCGAACCTCACATTGTGGGGGTGGAATTTTGAGGGTTTTGTGCTAGTCATATAATTTCCTATCCATGAGGACAATATAATACTCGGTTTTCGGTCGGTATGTGTCATAAAAAAATTTAAATTTGGGTAAAAATCACCTTCTTATGTTATGTTTTGATATATTACTCATCATTTTAAGGACAAAGCAAATGACAAATGGAAGAATAGTTTCTAAGGTTTATTTCCCCCTACACTTATTTTGAACATTGTCCCCAATGTTCTCTAGAAGTACCCATAAAAACAGATAAAGGGAAAAGAAAACAAGGAGAAAAAACTAGTACTCCCGTGGTTTGCTCAATAATAGAGAAGAAACATGCGATAACTGGTTAAATCGTCATCTAAGAATCGTCTAATAGAGCTTCCTAAGAACTTCCAAGCTTCTTCTCATCAAATATAACCTGTAATCAAAGACAAAGACAACTATACCAAGCATAAAATATGTGTTTTACCAAATATACAATGTGAATTTAGAGTTCGACTCGATAAAACAGTAAAGATAGGATGAGAGAATTGTTAGATTCGTGGTTTTATCCAGGTTTATAAAAGAATATTACAAATTTTAAATATTGTACAAGTTTTATTTTCAAAAATATTAAAAAATTTAAGTTTTCTAGACCTAGGCGTTTGACGCCGTCGAGGTTGGTGTGACCTCGTCACAAGTGTCGTGGTGACGGCGTCGCGTGTTAATCGTGACGCCGTCTCCACGTTCTGTGAAAACAAAATTTTTGTTTTTGATGAAAAATTTCCTGCACTTGATTCCATAAGTTAATTCCTGTACAAATAGCTGCATAAAACCTGAGATTTCACAATTCAATCATATGACGCGAATTAATCTAAACAATTTATTAAACATGCTTGAACTTGGCTCAAAAGCCAGATAAATTCCCCTACACTTATTGTTGCAAAATACCTTTGATTGAAATTAAGACGAAGTTAAAGACAAACAAAGCATGATTACAAGATAGTTCAAACATAATAAAACAAACTATAAAGAATTAAAACACACGAGACACTCCTAATATGCAGGAAAGGTAAATTGGGTTGCCTCCCAAAAAGCGCTTTTCTTTATTAACGAGTCTTGTAGCTAGACTCAAAGTCACACGTTCTTCCGTGACTTCTCCTTTGTCTTCCACTCCAGTTAGGTATTCGGGTCCCAACTCTAGGCATTCTTTGTAAAATCCTAGTATCTTGCTCATTACATACTCTACCCCTCTTTTCTTGTCTTCTTTGTTCCTAAGATAGACTAATTTTGTGTGCTTTTTCTCAAGGTTTGACAATGAGGTGTATTGTTCTATCTTATGGGGCATCTTATAGGCAACTTCGTCATTTTCGTTGACGAACCTAACTACACATTCTTGTTGGTCATGAGTCATGTTGGATATTTTAATAAAAGGTTTCCATAGTACTACTTGCGTTAGCCTAGGGTCTATGATTGAGCTAATATCCTCAATAATCATGAAGTCTACGATATAGGTGAAGTTTCCTACGAAGATGTGCATTCCTTTAATCCTTCCCGTGAAATTACTAACTCCTCCATTTGCATCTTCCCTAAGGTTGAGTTTTATCCTCATGATCCAATTATACATCATTCGGGTCATAATATTAAGGGGGGGGGTTAAGGTCAATGTAAGCTTTTTTGATATGCACGTGCCCTGTGTTGCATGGTATCTTCAGGTTAGAGGGACATCCTTCCATGATGATGGGATTTCTTAAAAATATTAAAGGAATTAGGCCGCTCATTAGGTACCTATGGTAGGTTAGCTCATCTCTAGTAGGGAACGTGTCAAAGTATTCTACCGTTGGTGCTTCCGTTGTTTCCCCTTCTCCTTTATTGGGATCCCCACATTAAGGTTCATCATCTCGTATGATCTCATTGAATATTACTTCACCATCATCCTCTTTAGAGCAGATAAATTTCGCATTGGAGGATCGAGGAATCAATCTCAGCGATTCAAGCATCGAGTTTAGCTTTCGCACTTGTTTAGTAGCGATGGAAGCTAATGGGCCAGGTTGTAGATATGGGTTGGGGTTGATGTTTCTAAGGCTGCCTTCATCTTCTTGTCCTACATCGGACTCATTGACTTGGGATTCTTTAGGTTGCTTGGGGTGGATTGTGATGGTGTTGATAGAGCTATGGATGTGGGTTGAGCATTACGGGTCTTCAGTTAGGTAAGAACGAGCAGACGAAACTGGATGAGTCCCCAGTTTCGGGTTCTTAACTGTATTGCTAAGTAGTATGTTAGTTATTTGGTCGGTAATGACCATCAACACAGTGTCGATTTTGTTGGTCATCTCACCTTGTTGTCGTTTGAAATCGGCTTCAAACTTAGACAATCTAGCATTTTGAGATGCCATGAATTTGGAAACCAGTCCTTCTATGTTTAATTGATTGTTAAAATTTTAAGGACGGTTGTTGAAGGAACGGTTTTAGAATGAACCGTTGGGTTGGAACCGGTTAGGTGGGTTTGAAAAGATGTTTTGAGAATTTTAGGGTTGTCTCCACCTAAGGTTTGGGTGACTTTTACATGATGGATTATAGGTGTCACCAAGGTTGTTCTGCTCGGGCTTGAAGGTATACCACTTACCTCGCGCTTCATCAGTGCGCGAGGATGCGTATTCAATAAAGGCTTGTTTGGGGTCTTCCATGCAATACAGAGTGTCGTGAGGACCATTGCAGATCTCACATAAGGTAGTGATTTTTTTACTTGGGTAGGCTGTGTCGGATCAAGATAAGCTTCCATCAAGTGTTGAACTTGATTTTCGAGCTCGACTAGACGGCGATCGGATGTACTCGGGACACCTTGAGGCAAAGCGATTGCCTTGACTGGCTTAGCGAAATCCCTTAGGTCATTCCAACTTTCGTTGTCATAGAGGGAGAGGTCCTCTAATAATGCCCCGGATTCTTCAGCGTTGAGGTCACGAAGCTTACCACCGGTCGATTGGTCAATGGTTCGTCTTGTGCCGGGATTGACATGGTCATAAAAAATTTGGACTTTGAGCTAAAGATCGATGCCATGATGAGGGAATTTTTGGAGTAAGTCTTTGAAACGAGTCCATGCTTTAGATAAAGATTCTCCTTGATGTTTTTAGAACATTAGGATATTGTTGCTGAGTTCTACGGTCCCTCTCGATGAAAAGAATTGAGCAAGGAATCAGGTAGTAAGATCATCCCATGTGGTGATGGATCATACTGGAAGGCGTTCAAGCCAATTGCTAGCTTGATCATGAAGGGAAAATTGAAATAAATGCAGGCGCGTTCTTTCCCTATTGTTACCGTCAAGGTCAAGTGAGTCCATAAGTTTAAGGAAATCTTTCAGGTGTTGATTTGGATTCTCAGACCGAAGTCTGTGGAATGAGCATCCGTTTTGTACCAACCGGATGGTGTCAGATCAAAGAGGTACCACATTGTTCCCTACGGGGAGCTCAATGGTATTCCTATAGCCCTTGTGGCTAGGTTTGGAGTAGTCTCCTAGAGTACGAATAGGATTCTCGTCTCTCATGGTGGTTGACGAGAATGAGTTACGAAACAAATAGCACAAAGAAAAGATAGACTACAAGAAAGCTAATATACGCAAATTAAAGTCTCACTTGAAAGGATTCAAGCGAGTAGAACTAAGCTAAACTATGATCAGAACCTAACTATTCCCCAGGCAGCGGCACCAAAAACTTAATGTGAGGTCATCGTAGGACTTCTACACGGGAAGTTTTACAACTCCCTAGGCAGTGCACCTAATCGTTGTAGTGTAGTATAGGCAAGACTTAGGGTTGTTTATCGTTCACTAGAGGAATAAGTTAGAAAGGCTTGATCACAGCCTAACAGAATTATAAGGATTGAAGGAAGATTATTTTTGTATTTTTATATTTTATGGAAAGCAGTAAAATCATATAATTAGAGGGAGGTTTGGTTTTAGCTATTTAAACTAAATAGCAACTATGCTACTGGTGATAATAATAAGATAAAAGATTGTGTTCATTTAATCATGTATTACTCCCTAGATTGCTTCTCCTAGTGTTGTTGCCTTGTCACACTTGTGATGATCTATGTAACTATTTCCTAAGTCATGAACGAATTACACGAACCCGTCGTCTACTTAATATCCCGTTAGTGCAACGCACCTGTAAGGTAGTATGAAGACTATTACAAGGCCCCTAAGAGTACACTAAGTGCATGTGAAATATATTAAGAGTGAATCAACCATATTAGGGGGCAAGGTAGTATGAAGACTGTTACCCGATGGTATCCTTTCTACACAATCATGTTTTCCTAGACATATCAACAGCGATACAGACAAAATTTGGTTTTCTAAGACCTAACATGCACATGCATCACAAGAGGCAACATTACTAAGATCTACATTCTAGGTTTCATATAATCATAAACAAACACAATAATAGGTTTAGCCAAGCATGTTAAAGATTAAGCAAGAATAATAAATAATCACATAACACATAGACATATTGAATGATTAAGTAAACCTTACTTGATTAAAACATGAATTGGAAGAAGTACAATAGGGTTTTTAGGCCCTAAAATTGTCTCTTATAGCTGCTAAACGAACTAGGGTTCGTACCCTCTTTTTATTCTAAAGTTACACACTCAAAACCCTAAATTCGGGTTTGTATATATAATAAAAACGATGCGACAGCGTAGCGTTTTAGTCATGACGTCGTCGTAAGTAGAATCTTCTAGATCTGCATGTGAGTAGGTGCGGGCTGACTCCGTCATGAAATGTTGTAACGCCGTCACTTTATGGGTTGTGACGGTGTTGTGTATAGCTTGTGACGCCGTCTCCAGGCTCTATCAACACAAATCTTTAAGAGTCTTGGTGTTGGTTCGTAATCTTGTCCGTTTCTTCTCTAAATGAGCCAAGTTACGTGTAAATCTCCTAAATGTATTCCAGAAGAGAAATACCTGAAAAGGAACGATTAAGTACCTATTTTGGGCATAAACACACAATTTTAGGGGTTAAACGACCCCGAAAAAGTGTATAAAATGACACCTCATCACTAGGCCAACACTTGAAGTGCTTAGCCACTCATAACAACAACATAGCAAGAATTAAATGAAGAAATCTTGATTAAAGAACTCATAATCCTTTCAGTATGTGTTTTGAACGATTAAATACAAAAAGTAAGAGTAATGTGATCCCCTTTGGAATTCTGGTGGAATTCTTAGAGGTATAGAAGCCTTGGTCGCTTCTTAGAGCTGTGGTGGAATGGTTGATATCGAATTGTCTAAATGAAGCCTCTATTTATAGGTTTCAAATACTTTACAGCGTAACCTTTTAGGGGTTTACGCCGTAAATTGTTGACGCGTACTTTCCATATTGCAGGCTTAAAAGATGTTATGGCATAATCAAGTGTCCATGTTACGCCGTAATGCTGACTCGGATGACTCAACCTTCTATAATAATAGTGTTACGGCGTAAACCTTGCGTGTGGTTATGCCGTAATCTCGCTGAATGACGTGTCTTGCCTTGAATAGGTTACGGCGTAAAACTATCGTAGGGGTTACGCCGTAACTTCTAGTAAGAATCCGTATTATCTTGATTTTTTCGTCCATTTCTTGTGTTTCTTGTCACATACTTGCATTTTACCTGAAAACAATGAAATAACCATAAATGTATCGAATTCAAGTATTTATAAGACAATTGCAAGTATTTTCGTAGGGAAATTAACACTAAAAATTATCAAATATTTGATGTTATCAAATATCCCCCCACTTGACTTCTGCTTGCCCTCAAGTAGACCTATTAGAATAGTTTATAAAAATATTTCTCTGATTTAACTCAAAGAAATGAATCTATAAAAGAATTATGCTAGAAATATCAAATCCAAACACCTCACAAAAAGGGGATCAAAATTCACTCAACTCTCAACTAGTCTAAGTGTTCATTTTTTAGGTGATCGCTTAACTACATAGTCATAGCATGTATTATATCATAAACTTGGGAAGTACACAAATCTGCACCAATTAGAGTTAAGGTCTAAACAATTCTTAAAGGCAACATGGGTGACATAAAGCAGGTTTATTGGGTGATATAAAAGGTTAGGATAGACATGAGATACACATTTAATTGGTGTTAAGATAGAAAAATAAAACAAATAGTCCTATATAATCTAAGGTATCCATAACCGGCTACTATCCATCCATAGTCTAAGTTTTCGAGTGCGAAAATCTAATCATATCATCAATATGGGTTAGCTAATGATGAGATCTTGCGGAGCATGCTAACCCATTCTTCACTAGGTGGCTTATAGTGGCACCACCTTTATACTTCAAATGGCTTATAGTTGCACCATCCCCAAAATCACTAGGTGGCTTATAGTTGCACTACCTTTCTACTTAGTTTGTTTTATAACACGTAACCAACATCAGGAGTTATATCACTAGGTGGCTTATAGTTGCACCACCTTGTTTTTACAATACTCCTGTATATAACATATCATATATCCCCCACTTAAGATAAACAGTATCAAAAATGATAATACCAAAGGGTCTTTCATAATCAAAATGATGTATCATTGGCACGCGCCAATCTTCAAACCATTTTCCTGAACCATAGATTTATGTAGCTAGAAATTTTAACACAAGGATAAATATAGACTACAGGTTTGGCTAAGGCAAAATGGTATAACGAAACATATAATAATGGGTGAAAACATAGATTGGCTTAACAAGGGTGAACTAGGGGTATCTTGCACTAATGATGAGTGCAACAAAAGGGTTTTAACACGGGAGGACGACAAGTCAGTGTAACAAGTTGATAAACACACACATAATGGCTATTTGGGTGAATTCCTAAATATTTCCCTCTCGAACCATCTATTCCTGCTAATCAATTAGGTCCCAAAATAATGTACATGCCAAGTTCTAAAGTCATAATACTACCGACACACTCAATATTTTGTTGGATTTTTGTATAATAAGATAAACACGGAACATCAGGCTTAAACCTCACCAAGTAATAATAAAGGGTAATGTGCGTTCGGCAAAGATTAATTCTAGTTCAGTAAGAAAAACATGTCAAAATTTTTAAAATTGGAACCATTTTTCAAAGAAAACTACAAAACCGAAGGCAAGAATAGGTCAAGTGATAATTCTACTCCCATCTCCCCACTTGTTTTGTACAGTGTCCCTATTATACATTAAGGAAATGAAATAAACAGGAAAGAGTAGAATTAGAACAAGAAACTCCCTTGAGCTTTGCTTCTGAACATATGAAATGTAATAAGCCGGCGGAGAAATTTAAAAAATCTCCATTTTGAGCAAGCTCATTTTCCCCAGTGATCACTAAAATAAACTAACAGCATAAAATCATTCAAAGAGAAATATACAAGAAATACAAACCTAACTCACTTTCGTAGGAATCACGGTTGCATTTAGCATATGCAACAAGCCTTTTAAACCACTGGATGGCTCAAGTGGACGAGTGAAGTCTCGTGAAGATTTCTAGAGAACACACCCACAAAGTTCATTTAATTATACAAGGTTTAGCAATGTTCAAAACTTATTTTTGAGGTTTTTCAGAAGAAGGTTATGGCGTACCCTTGGTGGTTACGCCATAATCATGTGATAGTTTAAAAAGTTTTTTGTACCAGTTTACAGTGTAACCATTAGAGGTTTTACGCCGTAATAGAAGTGGTTACGACATAACCATAAATGTTACGCCATAACTACTACTCTATCAGCATTGTTACCACATAATTACAGGTCGAGACGGTCTCGAAATTTGCCTACTAGTTCCTGGAACCTGCAAAACAAAGTTAGGAACAAACAAACCAACTAAAATGCAGAGATGAAACATAAAAAGATAAGCATGGGGTGCCTCTCACGAAGCGCTTGTTTTTGTTTGAGTCACGAGCTTGACTCCACCCTTATTTGCCAAGTAATAGGGTGTTCCTCCCATCACTTGCAAATCATGTGTAAGAGAGAGTAGCAGTGAACACCATGATGGTGTAAATTTGCTACTGGGTAGGGAAATGATAAATTAGAACCATATCGCTGATGGGATTTCATTTCCCTTTTTGTCTTACCAGATTCGTATGATGATTGGCTCACTTAGTGAAGTAATTTTCGAATGAACCATATCGTATGATGACTGGGCTACAATTTGCCTTTTTGGCAACCCTAGTAATATCAAAAAACTTTTTGAATTCATTCAATTGCTTGTCTAAAATAAGATTAGTAGCCTGTGCTACATAATCATTATGGATAATCGTTTTGCCCATCTAGGATAGTTTTACAGATAATATTGAACACGCAGCGGAATAATAAAGAATACAATATTATCAAACAAGGTTTTCTTTATTGAACGTTTCCTATTACCCCAACTATGGTGTACTATTTGACTTTAATCAGTCGACTATGCTATGTAACTATCTAGACTCTCATTGGGAGAGCTTTAGTTTTCTATGGATCTATATTCTAAACCAGATGCCTACCCTCTTTATATAATAGAGGGAGGTTACAAGAAAACCCTAGCTTACATAGGAAGCTAACTTAATATTTTACATTAAGTCCTTGTTGTTTCATCTTTCTTTAATCTTGCATATTTAGTTTTGTAATCATCAAATCTCAGATCCCAACAATCTTCCCCTATTTGATATTACAAAACAATCTCCATGTATGAAACAATCTTTAATGCTTCCCCTTGACTTAAGATCTTCTTGAACATGCCACCACACATAATAAGCTGCAAATCATATCTCTGTAGTCTTCTTCCCCTTTTTGTAATCATCCAATAGGGGTCTTCTTGTAGATATGCAACTTGTAAACACTTCCCCTCAAGTGGTGCATGTAGATGGTTAAACATTTAATCAATAAGCTTCCCCTGAAACCAATATGTTTACCATCTCTTGAATCTCGAACTCTGTAGGCTCTATGTAGTGATCACTGATGAAGAAAACCGAGTATAACGAATTTGATGAAGAAGTAGAATCTCCCAAACTTGTGTCTTATGTCTTGCACTATCCACGTGACGTCGAACTTATAAATAAATCTGTGAAATATAAGTAGACCGCAACCTCTTGACAAAAACCTCATCTTCTATGAGGCACATCCTAAGTGATAGAAAATGTGAGCATTGAGCATCTAAAAGAAAAATCACACACCTTTGCTAGATTTTGACAAGTCTTCGTCAACACCATTTAAGCATGAACAAGTTATCTTAAAAGCCAACCACAACTTTAAGATATGATAAGACACGCACCTGTGAAACTCAACTACAACATCAAATAAGTAATATTCAATCATCTTCGTAATCACATCTTCAATAAATCTCCAAAAATACGAGCCATAAATCAATAAGAATAAACTATTTGAAAAATAGTTATGTCCGAGATCCAAATTCGTGAGTCACCTGATATCTGATAAAGCTAGCGGTATAAACTAGCTATGTCGGATAGCACTAACGGTACAAACTGCTTCAACAAGCGGTATTAACAAACCAAAGCATTTAGCGACACATTTTCTGTCCCAAAATTGCTACAACTTTTTTACTGTTCCATCACAAAGTTGTTACAAAACTGTCACCAAATCAATTTATGTCTACGATCTGCTGCAGTTTACTAAACACGTCCAACTTATAATGATTAGACTTGAACACCTTTGCCACATTTTCTTTAAAGCCCATGCTTTACCTGCTCTTCTAGCCTGAATAGTAACAAAAACGTGTAGCACCAATATACTTAAACAGTTCAAAGTACACGAACAATATAAAGTATAATGTAAACTAGCAGCATTAAGTTTGTTAAACAATACAAACTTACATCGTTGTCTGTATAAACCAACATCATATGGCCGAACAGTAATGAACATGAACATCATTAAATCAACGTGAACAGTACTTATTCCTACATTTCCTTCTCACACATGTGCATTCTTTCCTTTTATCATGTTTCATTACGTCAATACAACCAATCATGAATTAAGGTTTGTTCTCTTCACTCATTTACATTTATCACCATACGAAACCCTCTATTAACTCTCCTATTCTTTGATGTTGTTGTTGTTGTTATTAAACACCTTTGAGATTTATTTAAAACAACAACATCACTTTTCTTCATTGTATGATCCGCATCTTTATTACAACGTGTAAAAGAACAAAACTTTCAAGCAAAGATTACACGCCAAGCTGCTATCATTCTTTATTCCTACTAGGGTTCATCATTAATCCAAAGATTAACTCACCAAAGCCAGTAGGAACATCATAGAATACCAATCCTTTTTTTATTG
Source organism: Tanacetum coccineum (assembly GCA_026074375.1). Lineage (NCBI taxonomy): Eukaryota > Viridiplantae > Streptophyta > Magnoliopsida > Asterales > Asteraceae > Tanacetum > Tanacetum coccineum. The sequence continues at coordinate 45,136 of BQNB010003500.1, read as the reverse complement.
AATTAGGGTTTGTAAAAACCCTAATTGTCATTAGATCGAGCAACCACCAAAAACAGAAAATTTTACATCTTTTCTTCAAGAACATGATACCAGAAATACCTTGTGATCCTAGACATCATGGGCTAATCTTGGATCTAATCTTCTTAACATCATGTATGCTTTAGGGTCCAAACTCTTAAAAACAATTATGAGTTTTAATGGGTTCGTTGAGGGTTTTATGAACTTCATGACTTATGAGCAACACATGGATCTTCTTGCAAACCAATAAAGAATATCATAAACAAACAAGAGAATCACATACCTGCTTGTTCCTTACTCAACAAACAAGAAGACTTTAATCAGAATACATGTTGTCCCTTTTTGTTCGAAACCCTAAATAAATAGATCAACATAGAATCTAAATCCTTGATGATCATTATGATGCACGAAACCCTTCTTTGAGAAATTAGGGTTTTAGGGTTTCTTGAAAAACCTTGTAGATCCTAGATCGAGAGCCACGAGGCTCTGATACCAATTGTGGAGAATGGTTTTGCCCATCTAGGATAGTTTTACAGATAATATTAAACACGCAGCGGAATAATAAAGAACACAATATTATCAAACAAGGTTTTCTTTATTGAACGTTTCCTATTACCCTAACTATAACTTTGGCCTACACCAACTAAATATGGTATAATATTCGACTTTAATCAGTCGACTATGCTATGTAACTATCTAGACTCTCATTGGGAGAGCTCTAGTTTTCTATAGATCTATATTCTAAACCAGATGTCTACCCTCTTTATATAATAGAGGGAGGTTACAAGAAAACCCTAGCTTACATAGGAAGCTAACTTAATATTTTACATTAAGTCCTTGTTGTTTCATCTTTCTTTAATCTTGCATATTTACTTTTGTAATCATCAAATCTCAGATCCCAACAATCATCATTGGGCGGTGTGATGTGAATGAACTATCTGAGGGGTCAAAGGTTTCATTACGCCATCATGTAAAGGGATATCATAATCCTGTTCCTCTTCCCTTACAATCTTCTTCTTATCGTGGACTGGTCATAGTGGCATATATGGTTGCACTACAGGTTCAAGGTTGGGTAAAGTGTGTATGGTAGGTGTGAGAAATTCCCTAAGTCTTTCTACATCCTTGACTGTAATGTCCCAACTGACATCCATGTCCCCTTCATCCTCCTAAGCCTTTATTTTATGAACTTCCCCAGGATTTTCAATCATGTAAACACTTTCGCAAGTTTTGTAAGGGCTACCTATTTGTTCCTTCAAATGTCCTAAAAACGGCGTAGGTGGTAAGTTGTAAGGAACCGTCTCCTTCATGTTTTCCTTACCCATTGTCGTTCTTGCCTTGAATTATTCTCCTGTATTAGTGAGGACAATTTGGGTTAAATGATAAGCTTTTTCCTCCAGGTTCTTTGTTGTAGTTTTAATTGCCCTTATGTTTGATTCTATGTTTTTGATGAACTCCCTAATCTATTCATCATCTGCAGCCTGTTTTTAATTGATTCATCACAGAATTTGATGATGGTTTCCTCCAAGGATCTCATATACTTGCCCTGCTTAACTGCCTTGTCCTCTTTTTTGAGAGGACATTCCTTGGTAGGATGTGCCTCTTTGAAACTTTCTTGAATGGCATCAATGTTATCCAGGATGTCGTTAATTTTTTCCTTAGTAGTTGTTTCATGATACCAATTATGTGAATGATCTGCCATGACTTGTATTGATATAAGGGATTAAGTTGGTGTCATTACACTAATAAACCCTCTAGAGTCGAACATTCTGCGGGTAGAGATGTCAAATCCAGTGTAGAAGATATGCACCTTCTATTGGCAGTTCAGGTCGTGCTGCGAACATCTGTAAAGAAGATCACTGTAACTTTCCCAAGCATGATACAATGTCTCTTCTATCTCGTGTTTGAAATTGCGAATTTCTTCTAATTTCTTAGCAGTTTTAAAAGGTGAACAATATTGCCAGATGAACTCTTTCTCAAGAAGATCCCCCAAGTATTGATCACTCCTGTTGGAAGCCCTTTTTCCACCTCAAGGCCTGCCCCTTGAGGGTAATAGGAAATACTCTGAGCATAACGGGATCGTGAGTGACGCTAGGGAAGTAGAAGAGATCTACGATCTCTAATACCCTATACACATGTTCGTGGGCATCTTCATCATTGGAACCTATGAAAAGTTTACGTTTTAATTCCCTAATTAAGTTGCTACTGATTTCTAATTCGACGTCATTGTCAATTTCAGGTTTCACCATGCCCGGTCTAATGTCGTTTTGAATCAAAGCCATGTATTGCTCCATAGTGAGCGTGCTAATATCTACATCATCTCCCATATCTGCAAACTTACATGAAAAGCTAGCAGAATATATTTACGAAAGAATACAATATATATAAAAATTTAAATTATTACTAAATTTTAGCTCCCCGGTAGTGGCGCCAAAAACTTGATGCGTATTTTTATTTAAAATATTTTTATTCAAGTTTTAAATTTATAAAACTTGATTCACCTGACAAACGTACTAACGAGCAGCGAACCCGATCATGAGTAGTGTAGAAATGGTAAATTCGAGGTCGTCCTAAGAGCTAAGTGTTAATTAGTTTTAATTTGAATTGTCACATTTTGAAAATAGTTTAAGATTGATTTTGAAAATAACAAGAAAGTAAATATGCAGAGATTAAATGATAGAAGTAATCAAGGAGAGAAACGTGCTAGCCTAGCCATTTCATTACCACTGTGTTAGGATCACATAAATGGACCCAAACAAAGAAGCTTCGGTCACTCGAAGTTACAAGACAAAAGTCTAGCTCGAAAGACTATGTTATTTAATGTTTATTATGTATAAGGGCCAAGATGTAAAAAGCCCAAAAAGAAAGCCCTCAAAGGCAAATCCTTATTAGTATAAATACTCCTAGTTTAGTCAAAAATTAGGTTAGACATCAAAGCTTCTCCATTTCATTTTTCATATTAAGGGTTTGTAGCCTCTCTTTGTTTCTTTCAATAAAAAGTTCTTTAATGTTAAAATCTTTGTGCCATTGATCTTGTGCTTCATACATGGAATGATCTAGGGATCCTACACACTGTCATAACTACGTTTTCCTATGCAATATCAAACTATGGTTTCATTAGTGGTTTCTAAAGTCGATAGACCAGAATAGGTATATTTAGTCTGCCCTATATTTCTTGTGATCCTGAATCCCCCGAAAGTCACAAAGGTGGGACAACCAGGTCACAGTGATTAATCCTAACTATCCCAAGAACTAGTTTAATAACATATACAGATTATTAACTCTCTCTGAAAGAGTTCCTGTGCTTTTTAAGTATATTACGTGATTGAGGCGGTAACTTGGTTAGTTTCTACACTAAGGATAGGTTGTCAATCCATCCTTAGTACCCTACTAATCCCATGTTCAATTGGTCGTCTAATAACAGGATCAACATGATCTAAACCACTCGCACTACTACCAAAACCCAGGGATAATTAATAGTCAAAAGGATATCTAACGAAACCATAATTCAACAAGAAACAAACATTATAACAGTAGTAAATTCATGACCATGCCAGCACTTAAAGTGCTTAGCCACTCATAACAACGATACAACACGAATTAAATGAAGAAATCTTGATTAAAGAACTCATAATCCTTTCAATATGCGTTTTGAACGATTAAATACAAAAAGTAAGAGTAATGTGATCTCCCTTGGACTTCTGGTGGAAATCTTCAAGGTATAGAAGCCTTCGTCGCTTCTTAGAGTTGTGGTAGAATGGTTGATATCGAATTGTATGAATGAGGCCTCTATTTATAGGTTTTGAATACTTTACGGCGTAACCTTTTAGGGGTTTACGCCATAAAATACTGACGCATACTTTCCATATTATAGGCTTAAAAGATGTTATGGCATAATCAAGTGCGCATGTTACGCTTTAATGCTAACTCGGATGACTCAACCTTTCATAATAATTATGTTACGGCGTAAACCTTGCATGTGGTTACGCCGTAATGTCGTTGAATGACGTGTCTTGCCTTGAATAGGTTACGACGTAACACTATCGTAGGGGTTACGCCATAACTTCTTATAAGAATCCGTATTATCTTCATTTTTCATCCATTTCCCGTGTTTTTTGTCACATACTTGCATTTTACCTGAAAACAATGAAATAACCGTAAATGTATCGAATTCAAGTATTTATAAGACAAATGCAAGTATTTTCGTGGGGAAATTAACACTAAAAAGTATCAAATATTTGATTTTGTCAGTTAGATACTTATTGGGCCCCTCATTGGTTTGATCTGATATTTTCATGGCCATGCCCAACATGTAGTTAAGATGATTCTTTTTACATTTGGTGATCAGAATCAGTATAGATGCGAGAAACAAAATCGTTAAAGTATGGAATGACTATTGATACATATCCATATTTAACTTGTATCTGAAACAAAGGGATAGGATTAACTGAATCCATAGAAGGCTGAGTTGTTTTCCAAAAACTGCAAACCCATGTATTCCTAGGAGCATTGATGATGTTGTTAGACTATTTGTCAATGTTAGTATGTTATATGATATGAATGAGACATTCACAAGTGGGAGTTGTTGGGTTTGTGCTCATGTTATATGAATATTTATACGGCTAAAAATACGTGAGCCTACGGGGTCACACATGTTATACATTTAGGTATCATTCTATTAATGTTAATAATAATATAATTGTATAATTATTAGTTATATTAATATATGATTGACAAATAAACACTAACAGTCGTTAATTAGTTAATTAATTATAACTAACTAATAATATGTTTTTTAATTAATGGGTAATTAAATGTAATTAACCATAAATAATTAGAAAAGTCAAAAAGTCGACCCAAGGGGTGTTTGACTTGAGTTCGACCCACCTAGGACCCAAAGGGGGTTAGATTGAGCTTTGAGCTATCTTTTCCTACAAGGAATGTAATTTAGGTAAACCCTAACTTCATCCCTATATAAGAAGGATCCTAAAGCTCATAATGATCATCCCTTCCCTCTCTTCTCTCTTGTTTCAATTACAGGAAACAACCCAAAGGGTTTTTCTGGTTTTGTTTTATGTGTTTACATATTCGTTAGTCAAGAACTAGCATTCGGGTGATACTGCTTGACGTATAGTGTATGAACCGCGTGGAGGTTACTTACTTTAGTAACTTGGAGTAGTTTTCAGTAAGCACGTTTATTACACACGTGCATGTACTTAAAGTAGCTTGCGTTCGTCACTAGCTTGATTGCTAACGGTATGTTTCCTTATTTATGTTTTTATGTGTTAATTATTTATGCTATATGAATTATATCTGCTGCGTAGCTCGTAAAATATTATGTGTAATATTATGGTTATTTGATAATAATTTCCAACACGAGGGATTTGAGTGTTTTCAATTTGAAGAATCGTGTTTAATAATAAGCAAATTAAAAGAGGTAAAATGGATGCCACAAGCCACAATACCATAAAGTAATTATAAGAGTAAATTCAACTAGAATGCAATCAATATAATTAGAACAAACTTGTTTGGAACACGTGTTTATATCAATGGAGTGTATGGAGTTTTCAAGTAGAATTTAAGCAATAACATACAAATCAAAAGCAAATAATTATAATTCAATGGGTAATATCATGAAATTTCGTACATCCCGGTTTAGAATAACACACCCTTTCGACCCATGAATGTTATTATAAACTGAGTCATTACAAGCCATTTGTTAGAAAGATGATTTTACCAATTAGTTCACAAGAGCCATTTCGACCTATACTCTTGAACCAATCTTTACAAGTCCTTTTAAAGTGTTTATTCATAGTTGTCAATTATGAAATGCTAAACATTTATGCGCACTAACATTTGGAACAAATTCTCCTTATAATTTAGTAGAAAGGGCTATAATATGTGCTAATAGATATCATCGATCCTAAAATGGATTGCAATATTAACCGAGACACATCTCAAATTTTTCAAAATTACAATATTTTACCAGTGGATTGATCTAGTTATTCTAATATATTATCCTATAAGCGTGAAAACAACTAGATCACAAGAGCAAACAAGTATACAAAAAATTTAAAATTAGCCCAAAAACATGAAAATTTAAAAATCGGTCTCGTTTTCCTATTTACTCCCCCACACTTAAGTTAAGCATTGTCCTATACGTGAAAAATAAACATCAAATCATGTAAAATAGGGAAATAAGAGTTTGAGAAAAACCAGACATCCAGGGCAAAAGAAATTGTGATTGAACTCCATAAGAGAAAATGCTAAGCAAAAGCTATTATAAGCCTGTGAGATCAATCAATTTTACATTCAAGCATCCTCTTCACCATTACCTGTTGCATTTATTCAAGCAAAACAAACAAACAAACTAAAGTGCACACAATAATTGAACCATACAAGCATGTAACACCCTCACACTTAAGATTTTTCAAGTTTGGAAAGAATTTTTCTTAATGTGTCTGCATATTTATTCAAATATAGAAAATAAATAAACAAATAACTAAAAGGGACTCGGGTTGCCTCCTGAGAAGCGCTTGATTTATTACTGAGTCATTAGCCAGACTCTTCCTTGATTTTTTTGTTTAGGATTCTTTTATGATATGCTTCAATTGGGGAATTTTAGTTGGGTGCCATTGATAGTGATTAAAGTTTTCGTTCTAAGGAACCGCTTTTTTATTCAACTTCCACTCTTAGGTGGGTTCCTTTGGCAATCCCATGTCATCATTCTTAAACTCTTTCTTTAGCAACACTCCATTTCCAACGTCGTCCATTGATTTTAACTCTTCGTTACCAACATGATTTGACATTTTGTCGTGTTCAAAAAACCTTCTCTTTGGTGTACGGGATATGCACGGTGCAGTCCTTGAGAAACAGCGATACGGTTGGTAAATTAGAAATGATTAGGCTTGGGTTTGGCATCGTTAGAATAGGCTCGATCTCATCCTCCTCGATAAAAACAACATCACCCTTTTCGTTCTCGTTTTGGATTGAGGATGGTTTGTAGACAAATTTATGTCTTAATTTGGCATTTGTGGTATAAGTAAGGGATTTGGTACACTTGATTTTTTCATTTAGAGACTCAAACTGCCTCTCCAAGTTTTGGATTATCGCTTAGTGGTTCCTTAATCCTTGATTGATATGACGTTCTAATTCAACCATCTAATCTTTTATATGTTCATTCGCTTCCATCTAACTAGCCATCTACTCTCTCATCTTCTTCTTTGTTGAGGTTTTGATTATTTTGAAATGTTGTGGTGGATGTGGCATTCTATTTTGTGATCGGAAGTTAGAATAGTTGGAGTGTTGGTTTGGATGGGAGTATGAATTTTTAGAATTTTAGTCGTGATATCTTTGTTGTTGGATGTAACTCGCTTCCATTGGATCATCACTCATGTAGATTTGTGAAGCGTGGTCACTTTGTTGTTTCTATGACCATTTAACATCTCCTTTAGCTTCCCTCTTATTTTAATAAATTTGGAATCAATTTTTATAGCGAGAGGTTTGAATTTTTCCATCAATATTTCATGATTGGAAATGACGTTGCTTCCACCGGCAGAAACAATGGTTTTTGGATAGGGTTGGATATGAGAATCCTTTGAGAAATCGAGTTTCAAAAGGACCCTGTCTTTGAGGATTTTGAAAGCTTCATTCAGAGTTTTGTAAAGGAAGATTCCTATGGCGTCTAGAAGTCCATGAGTCGGGTCGTCTAAACCATGATAGAATATTTGAATTATTGTTCCTTTAATTAGACCGGGTCTGTAACAAGTGTGAAGCATTTCTTTGAATCGAAGCCAAGCGTCAATGAGAGTTTCATGATCGAGTTGGTGAAAGCTTTGAATTTCATTTAGGAGACATTTAAAGTTTGTGAGAGAAAAGTATCGGCTTATAAAAGCTTCTCTCATTTCATTCCATGTAGTTATAGTTCTTTCATTAAGTTCATTTAACCAAATCTTGGCTTCTCTGGATAATGGGAGAGGAAAAGTCCTTAATTTAACTATTTCCTCTTGATTTTCACCATATTGTAAAAGGTTACTAATCTCAAGAAAATCAGCTATGTGTCGGTGAGGATCAGCGGATTTGCCCATCAAATTGATTCTCCCGAATCATTTGCATATAGGTACCCTTAATAACAAAATGGTTTGAAATAAGTATTTGAATAATAGCGGAACTAGGAGTTGGAGCAACGGTCCTAGTGCTTGACCACATGGGTTGGTCATTGGGATCAATGACGGTTACAGGTGGGGAATTAGGTAGAGTTTTATTTTTCTCCTCGAACATGTTGATCATGGATGTTACGACGAGAAGTTCCTCGACAAACGGTTGTTTGGTGACTCGATCTCGAGGGGTACGTTTGGTGTTTTTTTGGATTTAGTCCTCTTTTTGATTTTACGTTTAAGTTCGTAGAACGGACTAACGAGTTTCTTACCCCAATAATGCGAGTTTATACACACCCGGAGCGATTTGCAAAACGTCATAAAAATAAAAATAAATAAGAACAAAAATCTTTTTGTATTTTTTTAAGTTGACTTAAAAAAACAGACTACTTATTATAAAAGTAAACTATTATTATTAGTAATATTTTATATTACTACGAGAAGATTTATAAAAATATACTAGTTACGAGTTACTTTTTTAAAAGACCTTTTTTTATTTTTTTATTTTTTTATAAATTGACTACTTAACTAACTACGAAACCTTTTTTTATCTTTTCCATTTATTTAAAGGAGTTTAAAAAAAGACTCAAGACAAATAAAAAGAAAAACTAGGAAAAACGCACAATGGGACGAAAAAGAAAATTGTACCAAATCTATCAAACCGGTTGATCGAATGACTTCAGGTTCTAGCCGCGGGGTTCGCGGTTAAACTGAGGCAGATAAAAATTCAAAAGCGGTATACGAGGAATAAATAAAAAAATGACTCACGAAAAACTGGGCAAAAATGCCCAGTGACCGGCGGCACACACCACAACTGGCGGTTGTGGGTCTCCTTATGGTGGTCCAGCCGGCGGTTGTTATCCAACCGGCGGTTAGGGGTTGGCCTGGGTGGGCTCAGCCGGCGGCTGGGTATTCCAGTCGGTGGTTGGGCGACGGTCTGAGAGGCCTCAACCGATGGTTAGGGTGGTATTCAGCAAAAAAATATTCTTTCGGTTTCACACAAGACAATGGACAATAACATATAAAAACGATTCAAACTAACAAAAACACGAATAAATGAGCAAGCACGATACGTCAAATAACACAAATCAAAACTAAACTAAACAAGACAATATAAGAAAAGTTGGTTTTGGTGGTTTTTCTATTGGCAAGCAATTCGAGCACAACTATAGAATGATGAAACAAAGATTCAAAACAAAAAAACACAAATAAATCCTCGACAACGCCGCCAAAAACTTGATGTGTGTCCACCGAGCTTCAAGAATTATAACAAGGTTTAACGGTTAAGCTAAGAACACATACTGGCAAGTATGACCCGTCCGTGTGTAGTAGGTTAGGGTTGGTAAGCCGAGGTCGTTCGAGGGATATAAGTGTTTTCAATTTGAAGAATCAAGTTCACTAATAAGCAAATTGAAAGTGGTAAAATGGATGTCACAAGCCACAATACCATAAAGTAATTATAAGACTGAATTCAACTAAAATGCAATCAATATAATTAGAACAAACTTTTATGGAACTTATGTTTATATCAATGGAGTGTATGGAGTTTTTGGGTAGAATTTAAGCAATAGCATACAAATCAAAAGCATATAGTTCCAATTCAATGGGTAATATCATGAAATTACATATATCCCGGTTTAGAATAAAACACCTTTTTGACCTATGAATGTTATTATAAACCGAGTCATTACAAGCCATTTGTTAGAAAGATGATTTACCAATTATTTCACAAGAGCCCTTTCGACCTATACTCCTGAATCAATCGTTACAAATCCGTTTAAAGTGTTTATTCGTAGTTGTCAATTATGAAATACCAAAACTTTATGCGCATTAACATTTGGAACAAATTCCGGTTATGATTTACCAACAAGTTAATTAGATATGTCACAATTCAAATAAAATCATAAGCAAAACCATAATTCTAAATTGCTAAAATACCAAACAATCCATATCAATATTCACATGGTTTCAAACAAGAAAATAAAACTACTCCTTATTGTATTAAACCAAACACTAGGTTTCAACAATCATGGTAATCTTGAACATCATGAAAAGTAAATGTAAATATACCAACTAGTAGCAATTACAATCGGTAATGGTAAGAATTTAGAGCAATCCTTGGGCCTACAATCAACCACAAGCTTCTAAACAACCCAGAAAATAATACCCAAACACTTTGTCTTGCACTTGAGCGCCTAATCTTGAATTGAAAGAGGTTCCTTGGTCTTTAGGGAGTAGTAGAATGATGGTGAAATTCTGTCCTTGTGGTGGAAGGAGAGTGTTTTCCTATCTTGGTGTAATTTGGTAGTGAATATGGTATAAAGATTTAGCCAAATGGAAGGTATATATGCTTGGATGGGATGAACTTAGTTATTAAGGGACAAAATTAGGACCAAAGGGTCATAAAAGTGTAGGAAAAATGAGTTAAAGAGAGCAAATTATCGGACTTGGAAGTTATTGAAACATTAAGTGCATTTTAGTTTTGGGCGGCTAAGCACTTAACCCACGACATTGAAACTCTCTGATGACCCAATGCCCGCGGCATTGATCTTAGCCCGCGGTGTTTAGTTTAGCCGGCGGTTAGGGATGCCCACAGCATTGGCCTTTTCTTGTGCGCAACATTCTTTTGTCTTCTCATTTAAGCTTCATATGTCATCCGATTATGATTCTTTTTTCTTTCCAATCTTCTTTTGCTTCTTTCTTTATGCTTAGGAACATTATTTGTCACTTTATCTTTCTTGATTATGCTCCATGAAACATGAACTTGGCGGGATATTCTTTAAACGTGCACATTTCCTTACTTTTTCTTTATTTTCTTATATTTCCTTCATTCTTCCAACTTTGGCTAACTAGAAATACAAAACATACTTTTTTACAAATATGAGCTAAAATCTCGTTAGTTTAACCAAATAGCATGCATAAAACACGGATAATGCTCCTAGAAACATACTTGATTTGAGCAGTATCAAATTTTTAGTAGCCCATTTTATCTAAATTATTATCTCATGAATTAGAATAATAATCAAACTCAAGGTTATATGCATATGGGAAACTGCGTCCCATTTTAATATCCCAACCAAATGAAACATATGAAACGGATGTACAACACTAACATTTTTGGACCCATGAGATATTGGGGACCAAGCGCATTAGTTTGGATTTGTTTAAATAGGTATTCTTAAGAATTTGTTTAGAGGCAGGCGAATGGATTAAAGATAGCGGTTGCTCCAAATATATGACGGGTAACAGAAGTTATTCTCTACTTACAAAGCATACGACGGAGGTAATGTTATTTTTGGAAGCAACTTAAAAGGAAAGATTATTAGAAAAGGTACGCTCTCTAACTATATCAAATGTGGAATACGTAGATAACTTAGCTTTTAACTTACTTGATGTCAGTCAAATTTGTGACAATAAGTAGAGTCTTATTTACCGAAAATGGTGGTGAAATAACTAAGGACGGTAAAGTAATACGAAATGGAATTAGGAAAAATGGCTTATACGTCATAAAACTAGGAAATAAGTCTCAAGACAAATTATGTCTTGCTACTCTAGACAATAACTCTACATTATGGCATAGAATACTTGGTTACGCTAATATGCGTTTAATCCAATCTTTGTCTTCTAAAGATTTGGTTAGAAATATACCTAAGTTAAACTACGACAAACATTTTTGGGACGCTTGTAAAATAAGAAAACAAACTCATGTAAGCCATAAGGCTAAAAATATGGTTTCTAGAAATAAATTTCTAGAACTTTTACATATAGACTTATTTGGTCCATCCGCTATTAGAAGTTACAGAGGTAACTTATATACATTAGTAATAGTTGATGATTATTCAAGATATACTTGGACAAAAATTTTGAAAACTTAAAATGAAGCCTTTGAAAAAATTGAATTATCAATTAAGAGATTCAAAATCAATTAGGATGCTCGATAGTTGCTATTAGAATGGATCATGGTCGGAAATTTGATAACGAAGTACAATTCGAAGCTTTTTGTGATGCACAAGGCATTACTTACAATTTCTCGGCTCTTTGTACTTCACAATCAAATAGGGTAATTGAAAGAAAGAATCGTACATTACCAAAGATGTCTAGGACTATGTTAAATGAACAATCAATACCTCAAAAGGTTTGGTGCAACGCCGTTGACACCTCTACTTATATTCTTAATAGAATATTGATACGACCAATCATAGGAAAAACCCATTATGATATATATAGAGGTAAAAAGCTGACTTTAGAATACTTTAAGGTGTTTGGAAGCGAGATTTTTAGAACGGCAAGTTAGTTGTTAGTGATTCAAGCTCACAGTATGACATCCAATTGGGCAGTATGCAAGACTCGAACCTTCACCTTAGAGGATAAACCACACTCTTGTTTTGCTCCAGAAGGAAAACCCCTATTGAGAGGCTCGAACCCGAGACCTCCCGCATGTGGTAAAAACCTCCTAAGGTTACTTTTGGTGGCCACAAAGAGGCTCGAACCCGAGACCTCATGCATATGATAACAACCTTCCCAAGGAAACCCCTACAAAGAGGCTCAAACCTGAGACCTCCCGCATATGGTAACAACCTTCCCAAGTTGTTCATATTAAACACTAAAAATTATCTAACTAAGTTTGACCCAAAGTCATACGAAGGAGTTTTTCTAGGATATTCATAAAATAACAAAGCTTATATTATTTTGAATAAACATACCATGAAAGTCGAAGAATTACTCAACGTGACATTCGCTGAAAGTTCTCCTCTTACCGAATTATCACCATTGGTTGATGATGATGTTGGTGAAGAAGATGCTATTGAAATAAATGCAAAAGTAGATAATAAGAACATAGATAATGAGTCGATATAAGTTTACGAGGTCGTTAACATCAAGGATTTTAAAAGTCACCCATCAGAACTAGTCAAAGGAAATCTTAATTAAAAAATGCTAAGATCACAAGCCCAAAATAAAAGTAATTTCTTTTATCTCATCTCAACCATAGAACCTAAGAATGTTAATGAGACATTAGGAGATGAAAGTTGGGTTGTTGCTATGTAAGAGAAACTAAATCAATTAATAGCAAATGATGATTGAGATTTAGTGCCTCTACCTAAGAATCGATCAATTATAGGAACTAAATGTGTTAGCTTATCAATTCACACACAAACACACGAATTTGCAAGAGAAAAACTAGAGAGAAAGAGATTGTAGAGAGAGAAATAAACAAAGAAAATGGTTACTTCAATAAGAGAGAAAAAAAATGGAGCAACACCCTCTCCATACTTGGAGAGGGATTTATATAGTTATTTACATAGGCTAGCCTTGGGTTTAAGTGGGCTTCCAAGGCTAGGTTTGATCTCTAATGGGCTTAAAACTCGTAACTAGGCCCAAATAGCATTATAGAATTCTCGGGAATATACACTAGGCTATTACAAGGTTCGGGGGTCTTAATGACCATCACTTCTTAAAATACTAGGTCTAACAATCTCCCCCTAAGGGGTGGTCATTGCATAAGGCTTCACTTCTTGTTTCATTCTTTAGTCTTAGAACCTTGTTGTCTTGGGAATTATTTTGAAGTTCCTTTTGCATGCTTGTGATCGTGGATCTTGATCTTTAACTTGATATGCTTTGACAAAATACTGATATTGTGGTCTTTGGCCTATATTTGTCTTGACTTTTAAGATCTCTAAATCTTTATCCTTGAATCTTTATGCCGCCTTGCGATCTTGTGTCGTCACCCTCATGCTCAAGGTCTTGAAAGCTTGCTAACAATCTCCCTTAACATTATTTTGGCTTGATTACTAGAACTTCATAAGTAATCTTGATGATGATATTCTTTTAAGGAAGTGCTTATACATCAGAGATTGCGGAAGACTTAAAAGCATGTACTTGAGCTTTCATCATGAATTCATCTTTGTCGATTATGCATGAGGAGGTAAATGTTGACTCAGCTGGAATGATGTTGTAATGCCATCACTTATACCTGAAAATTAATGTTAGTGATAAACAGCAGATATAGACGAATATGGCTTTGTCATTCGTCTTAAGTTTTGTTACATTAACCTTCGGTTCCGTGAGGACCATTTTACAGTATGAATATTGTACCTGTGATCAGGTAGGTTCAATTTAGAGGAACCTCCTTGACAGGGTTTCCAGCTCAAAGTGTTGGATCCTTTAACGCAATTTCATTAGATTCACCGTACTTGCTTGTTCTCATTACCGGAGCTTCTCAAAGCAAACAACACGGTAAGAGTGAATCAGTTAGTTACTTTCTGACTTATTGAGTCGTTAATTCATATACTGGACCATTACCAATATCCAGTTGACACAAGCTTGATTTAAATAGAATCTCGCAAGCCACCTACCAAGAGCTTGTTTGTTGTTGGCTCAAGAAGGATTTCCATTGTCACTGTGAATACTAAAGAGTATCACTCTAATGTTCTAGCAATTATCACAAGGATAATGCGAAGGACTCTTGATAACAACTCGTGAACTGGATGATGTTCAACAAGTGTCCTGTTATGGATGTGTCCCCTAATGAGATATAGATTGATCTCGATAGCTATAGACTTTATAAGTGCGCATTTGTTATTTGGTAATCGGAGGCTAGAGCGAACTGCTGCCTTTTCAATATCAGCGACCTTAGAATGAGAAAGCCCATAACAATGTGTTGATCTCCATGAGAAATGAAACAGATATCTTTTGAGAGATTCTGAGTGGTTAGGAAGGTTGTGCAATGCATCACTGTTCCATGATGTCAGCCTTCAATATTAGAATCATCTTGTGATTACCGATAGATTTTGTATTGACCTGGTTTCTGCCTTAAGTTGTATGAAGGGCTTTTTTCTTTACACCCTTTATCCTTACATTTCTTTTTTATTCTTCAACCCCTTTAGTGCTTATCAAGACTTCATGACTAGTACCTTATTAGGTTTGTTCTAGCACTAGCTCTATCTCAGTCGGCACTATTCCTTTATTCTCACTTTACTCCCTTTTTCAATCATACCTAGGACTTCTATTCTATCTAATGGAGTGTTCCTGGGTAGATCCCTCTGGTTCTGGCTAGATCATGGAACGAATATACCTAACTTGAACTGCCTTATAACTCCTTGAGAAACAATTGTTGGTCGGTCTTTGAGGTATTTCCATGAGGATCCATAAAACCATTGATAAAAATTAGTCAACGTGTCTGAGAAATCATTTCAGACACATTAAGAGTTTCCAGAGTTACCAAAAAAACTCCCCCTACACATATGCGCCATATTATGAAAGAGTTTTGCACATGCGAGGTTTAGGAACGCACTTATAGATTGAAGATCGTATCCGTTATTAATCCGTATTGATCACATTTTAATCACTATTCTCCCCCTCAAAAATTGCATATGTGGTGACAATTTTTTACAAATAGTGAATTAAAAACAAGTTAATGTTTGAAATTCATAAGAATCTAACCAAGTCTGGGGAGAACAGGAGTGGATGCAGAATGAACTAATTATTATACTCCCTCTCAATAATAGAATAAAGTGAAAACTTAGATTGGGATTTTGTTGAGCATACAATTTTAAAAGAATTTGAAATATTTCTTTTGGAAAATATCTCGAAAAATTGTGCTTAACAGAAAATGATGTCAGATTTATCGTATAAATTATCATTACCTTAGTGCTTCTCTTGAGAAGTCAGAACTTTGAATGTTTATATGGCATAGCTCAAGACCGAGAAGATGTGAACTTCCCGTTGTTGAGGATAAATGTACATAAGTGAACATTGTCCTTTCTTTAGAGACCGAGTCCTAAGCTGACATTTACTTAGAAGTCGTAGAGAAAAAGTGAAAGGACATGTTTTGAAAGGATTTAAAACTCTCGCTCGAACTTCATTTATTCACCCGCGTTAATATTAGTCAACATTTCTAGGTGCGCAAATGTTATCGATTGTCGAGAGACATGTCAGAGAAGATTATTTTTGTATTTTTTGAAATTTTTTGATTTTGTATTTTGTTTTTACATGTTTTATATTTTTATATTTTTCTTTTCTAATAAAATATATACAGTTGAGTAATGTTTTAGACACACAAAATAAGGTATGAGAGGATGTGTCTAAAAGCATTAAAGCTTGATTTTCAAAAAGCTCCCCCTAAAAAATTAATCCACTTATAAAGAATGATTCGTATTTTGAAAGCGATATGAGAAGGGAGTGTTGGACACTGAATTTTGAAAGATTTTGAAAATTCTTTTGAAAAACTCTTGAAAAAATTATGTTCAACGGTTTTGAGAACAAGAATATTTCTCTTCTTTTGAAGGTAAAGCGCACTGAAGCGTACACTCCCCTTTTATCTAAAGCTCGGGTTATGCACTAAAGTGTACATAAGCCATTGACTTGAGCTAACAAACATTGAATGTTTCGAAAGTAGCTAAAGACCAAGAAGATTTCTCTTTTCGTTGATAAGGATAAACGCACTGACACATACATTTTCATTTTATCTGAAGAACGGGTTGCAATCTGGCATTTGATTACAAGCCATCGCTGAAGATTAGAGAACAGCAATCGGATAGATAGAAGTATGTTGTTTCCTTAGTCTTGATAACCTGCCAAGAAGAGAAGCAGAATTCGAAAACCCTTTGCTTGAAGGTTTCGAGGAATTAGAAGTACTTGCATTGTCACACACAGATTTTTCAGACTGATTCTCGATGTTACTGGATGCAGTTAATATTCCACACATGGCAAAAATTCTTCCGGTTGGAATCCACCTAAGACAAGTTCTAGGTTTGCTAGGCCTAGATGAAGCAAGACTTCATTTGGACCCTGACTCCTTTGATTTCTTGGCATTTGCCTTATGTTTCTTTTGATTTTCACATATTGAGACATTGGCACTTTGGTTATCAGTACGAGAATTCATGTCATTCACATAATTAAGCACACAGACATCATGATTGGCAGTAACTAAACATTGCTTACACATGACACAAACAATTTCGGATTTATCATTTCGAATGGCAAGCGTAATGTTATTACATTCAGATGACATGTGCTTCTGATTCTTAGGAATTTGGGAATTCCTATGATTTTCTTTTATTTTCTCGACGTTATTCGAGAGGAAATTACTCTTAGACTTAGATGGGACCCTATCAGTATTAGAATTTCTCCTAGAATGTGGTCTTCTAGTCTTAGCAGTGTTGTTTACTCTGGTAGAAGAATAACCGTTTGAGTCAGAATTCGCTTGTTGCTTATGAATAACATTTGGTTGAGAAACAGTGATTGGTTTTATCCTAATGCTTGTTTTAACGGGTTTGTTAGGAACAACATTATCTACCCTAGAGGTCTTAGAAGGATTAATCCTAAAGATTCTATGGGAAATCACATTAACAGTTTGCACAACTTTCGATTCTCGTGTAGAGGGTGCCGAGTTTGAAGTGACTAATTTGGACAAAGCATTAGTCTTATCAGAGAAGAAGGTGGTTTTCCCAAGATTGATTGCTTTGTAAACCAAGTATTCATTCTCGTACCTTTTGTGGTGCCTTTTCTTTTAGAAACCTTATCAAATAATTAGGCTACAATTTTTTTTGCAAAGAGTCAATTATTGAATTGGTCTGAGCTTGTTTCACTTTGATAGAGTCAAACAAGTTCTTGTATGTGGTCTTAAGATGAGTTTTT
This sequence comes from Tanacetum coccineum, assembly GCA_026074375.1. Lineage (NCBI taxonomy): Eukaryota > Viridiplantae > Streptophyta > Magnoliopsida > Asterales > Asteraceae > Tanacetum > Tanacetum coccineum. Next base: position 27,329 of record BQNB010003500.1, on the reverse strand, counting down.
TCTTTGGCATAACACAAAACCTGAGATTATAATGACACGTTCTCATCTTTTGGTTTCTAAGACAAAGGGTCAAGGGTATTTGATGCACACTGAGCTTGCAACCATTCGATCTTTTGTTGCATGTCATTATAAGCTTTATCATATGAAATCTTGTCATATTTGCATTCTTCATATTTTTTGTACCAATTATTCCAAAGAACAACGCATTCTTTTTCGTTTTTAATAATGCAATTTTCAAGTTTTTCTTTTGTACGATCAAGCTCAGTTTAAAGATCAGTAGACTGCACTTCGTGAGTAAGCATATTGTATATATCATGATCATAAGAATCTTTATCTTTAGGTACCTCAGTTGATCCATCTGAGTCATAGACAGGAGCATTTTCAGACTGAGTTCCATATGTAGATGCTTGCTGTAATGTATCCTCTAAAGTGCAGTTCACTTTTACTCTCTTTGTTTCTTCATAAGCATCTGCAGTAGTCATGAACTCAAATTCCTCTTGAGTGATTTAGATCCCTGCTTCTTCCTCTTGAGCAATCTGCAGCTGTTGCTGAAGATAAACAGCATCCCGTTTCATTGACTTTACTGTGCCGTTCTGGCGTAATGACCCTCTCTTTGACAGTTGTAACACCTTATCGGATTACCATTGATACCATTACCATTACCCTCAGCCGGTGCTATAACAACATTTCCATTCTCATACTGATTTGAAATTTCTAAAACAACACTAAGCCCATTCATATTTTCAACATTCTGAATACCTGAATTTTGAACTGCATTTTGGCCAACTTCATTCCCATCATGCTGCGTATTTTGTCTCACCTGATTTCCATCATTGTCATCAACCATTTGCATTTTGATGTCTTGGATCGTGTTCATATCCGGTTGTGCAATTTGATTATTGTGGGGAATTGATGAACTTCTTTGGTTGTTGTTTGTTGGAATGGTGTTGACTTTAAATGATTTAGCTATTAAAGCAAGTGCCTTGTTCATTGCAGTTGTGGGATTTGAACTGTCTTCAAGATTCTGCATTGGTTGTGGCATGTAGTTCATGTTGAATGAAGGTTGTTGGACAAAGTTGTTGTTGAGTTGTGGATATTGTATGTAGGTAATATGTGATGATTGATCTGGGTGAAATGATGTCAGAGTGTTTTCCATTAATGCCAAAAGATAATGTGTGTTTTGCAAGTCGTTATGCTCTAATAGCATTGATGTGTTGATGAGTTGACATTGCAAAAGTGGTGTGAATTGATATGCAAGGACCAATTAAGTGATTATGATTGACTAAGATTAATTCAAATGAAATGAAATTAATTTCCAAGGGATTTTACAAATCTATGATTGGAAATCAAGAAGAAACCGTAAAAGTTTAATTGAAGAAGTTAAGGTATGATGAATTAATTATGTCCTTGTCAATTATTAAAGTTAAGTTTAGATGATGAGGTTTGTTGTTGTTAATTGATTGTCTTTAAAAGTTCAAGTATGTGAATTAAGCCCTTAAGAGTTAATGGTCCAAAGTTGGTTAAAGAATAGCAAGTCTTAACGAAGAACGATTGTCAAATCTCAACCAAGAATGTTTGACAAATCTCAATGGAAAAATCGCAGTCTTTGTAACTTAGACAAAACACAATAAGAGCAAAACGCAGTCAACATGAGACAAAATGCAATGAGAACAAAATGCAGCCTTTACTAGCAAAACTCAATGGTCAAATCGCAGTTGACTTAGACAAAGCGGAATTCTTGAGAAAATTTTGGCAGTATAACGTTTAGATGTGCTAAGTAAAAGGTCTTCAATGATCAAGACGCAACACCAAAATGCAGTGAGAGGCAAAACGCAGTGAGGAGACAAACCGTAGTACCAAAACGCAAGATTTGAAGATAAACCTCAGGGCTTCAGGACAAAACGCAACGTCACTTTCAAGATAGTACACAAGTTACTTTCACCCAGTTTTGTCCCTATTCCACCAATGGTAAACAAACAAAATGCAAGGCTTAGATCTAGGCAAAACGCAACCAAGATTTTCCCAATTTGACATAAACCGCAACCAATAATTTCCTACTTTACACAAACCGCAACAAAGAAGATTTCTTCAATGTTCCAAATAACCCACCAAACAAGTTGTAGAACACCAAGAAATAATGCAAGAGATTGTTCTAAACACAAAAGTACACGACTTTGGCAAATTAAACAACAAACAAAGCTCAAATCTTGATTTTTTCTTACAATTTTTTTAACAACAAAAAAAACAAAAAAACAAGACTTGTGTTTGATTCTTATAAGGACACGTTTAGGCTATGAAATAAGCTAATAAGCTTGAGCTTAACACACTAAGAGAATCAATAAGCCAAAACAAACTCTAAACAGTGGGTTTTAAACAAAAACAAGGACGAATTTAGAAGATAATAAGCTCGAATTTAAGCACCCAATAAACTACACAATCACTAGGTAACCTGGTGCTCTGATACCACATGTTAGCTTATCAATTCACACAGAAACACACGAATTTGCAAGAGAAAAACTAGAGAGAGAGAGAGATTGTAGAGAGAGAAATAAACAAAGAAAATGGTTACTTCAATAAGAGAGAAAAATGGAGCAACACCCTCTCCACACTTAGAGAGGGCTTTATATAGTTATGTACATGGGCTAGACTTGGGTTTAAGTGGGCTTCCAAGGCTAGGTTTGATCTCTAATGGGCTTAAAGCCCGTAACTAGGCCCAATTAACATTATAGAATTCCCAGGAATATACACTAGGCTATTACAAGGTTCGGGAGTCTTAATGACCATCACTTCTCAAAATACTAGGTCTAACAACAAATGATATCCTAACATTAATAAGCACTTACAAACAACAATAAGTAAAGAAATTAAGCAGAAAGGCACTAAAAATCAATAAGACAGATTGCATAAGAAAAACAGTTTAAAAAGGCTAACAAGCTACTTTTAAGCTAATTTTTAAAAGCCTTAAGCTATCCTTATGGCTTAATGACTTATATGCAAGTCAAGCTTATCCTATAAGCTACAAGAATTATCAAAGAAAAAGCATTTTGAAACACATATAAGCCATGAAAAAGGCTTATGAGAAAGCTGTTTTAAGCAGATTGCACACTTTTTGGTTTTCTTTTAAAAAGACAAATGATATTTTTACAGACCTAAATAAGTTATCTAAAATAAGTTAAAAATACAAATTAAGCTAAAACAAATTAAATTCATACTACAAACTATTTATGCAAGAAATTTCAAAAGCTAAAACTAACATTAACCTATCTGAATTTGAAATTGAAAAATGGAATTTTAAAACATTAAAACTTTAAAACTCTAAGTAGACTTGACAGATTGTATACCAAATGCACAAGACTTAATCCTACTTAACCAAGGTTTTCTTACTGCAATTAAACACAAAATGGAACATAAACAAAACTTCAAAAAACCTTTTTGAACAACAATCCAATATAAATAGTTTTAAAAACTTTCAATACCGAAGATTCTAAGTACTTGTATAAAACACCTTAAAACTTGTTTTTAATCTTTGAAAACTTTTTAAAACAGACTAAATCCACTTAAAAGCACTTGTTAAAGTTGGCTCACTGACCCAAAATAGTTTTAAACCAATTTTTACCCAATTTACCTTCTTAACCCAAACACTCTTTTATGTATCTCATATCCATTTTAAGCTTGGTTTTCAAAGATTTAAGCAAAGTTCTTTAAAGTCAGATGGTTGACAATGAATAATAAGCAATATTAAGTAATAGGAAATCAGAAATAAGCACTTGAAATAAGCAAACAAGATAAGCAATACTAAGTGAATATAACTATTAGTTTTAACTCAAATCATAAAAAAAGGAAATTTAAACAACAAGACAGCATGAATAAGCAACAAACATTAATAATAAGCATAAATAAGTAGAAAATAAGCAATAAATAATCAGTGAAATAAGCCAATAGTAAATAATCAAAAACTTGAAAAATGAAAACTTACAATGCCCTTTTCTTAAACAAAGGATTAAATGCTCTTAGAGCTTATCTACAAAGCTCTAGCTTGCCAAAGACAAGCTAGTAAAAGCAATAAGCCCTTCCCTTTCTGGCTTATCTTCCCAAAAGAACTTTTGAGTACTTTTTGAGTGAAAAAGACTTAAGCTATATAAACTATGGAAAAGTTTATATAGCTTAAGTTAAACAGCTTAAATAACAAGCAAAAGAGATTAAGAAAGCTTAACAAACATTTTTTAAAACAAAAATTGCATTAATCTTAAAAACAGAATTTAACATAAAAACTTAAATTTCATTAACTTAAAAACAAGAGTACAAGGCTTTTAAAAAAAGTACAATAAGCTAAAAATAAACTAAGTTAAGCTAAAAACTAGATGCCTTCAAAGGCTTACAAGGTCCCTATTTGTAGAAAAATCTTCGTCTTGGGTCTTGGCCTTGTGCTTCTTCTGTGAGTGAAATGAGAGGTGTGTTTCCTGTGTGAGTGACTTTAAAATCTCATCCAAGCCATCCAATTTGCTTGGTCTCCAAGGGGGATGATCACATCCCTTGATTTTTGTCTTCAAGTCTTTAACGAATCAAAAATTAGGGAATTGCAAAGGTGTAATCGGAGGTTTGTGAAGTGGGGTTGAGTTGTGAGAGTGATGGTTTTGTCAATAGGTGCAGGGGTCGAGGTGAAAACGACAGGGATGGGTGAATAGTAGGTATGGCGGGAAAAGTTTGATTTGGGTGCACAGGGTAACGGGGTTAAGGGCTAGGGACTAATGGTGTAATGAAAAGGGACTAACTATGTTAGTCCCTAAGGACTAACGGTGCAAACCAGGTTTAAGGGTGTTATAGTAAAGGGTCAATGGGCTTAGGATTGGGCCGGGTTATGATTTATTAGGTTTTGGACTTTTAAATCTTATCTTCAATATGTAATGGGCTGACCCGGACCATTAGATGGGTACGGTTTGCCCATTTAATATTTCTTCGGTTTTGGCTTCGTCTTTGACTTGTTGACTTTGAGTTTGACTTTGACTTGTTGATTTTAACTTTTTTACTTTTCACGCTCTTTCCAATCCCGTGCTCGGTTTTGTTGGTTTTGGCTTCGTTTTTGTCCTTTAGTGAATATAGTATTCAAAGCAAAACAAACATATATTTGGCATTTTATGTTCGTTTTTGGTCATTCAAGCTCGTTTTTATAGGTAAAAGGTATGTGTAATTCAGCACATACCAAACTTCCCTCACAAGAATATCGGGATAACATGATTAATAGCAAGTGTTTTGATAACATGATCTGAAAGAAACCAACATGTACATGCTTTAATTTCTCTTGATTGTAGGCATTTGTGATCTTCAATTAATGTTCTTATCTCCCATCTACCTTCATTAGTTTACGCAACAAGCATTGTCAATGGACATAAGTATTTGTCTTTTTCCTTTTGTTCATTGACCTTTTTACCCTTCCATTTGATTGTTTTGTCTTTGCCTAAAAAATTATGGTTGCCACTAATGTTGTTCTCTCCAATGATTTGACCACCTTTGGTTTGTGAAAATACATTTTTGCCCTTAGCAGTATCACTGCCAATAAAATGGACCAAGGCTGGAATTGTCCCTTCACATCTAACTCTTAGCCTTTTTATCATTTTTTACCAATATTAGCTTTCTCCTAGTTTCAACTGAATGTTTCTTAACTCTTCCCTTCACAATTTCTTTAGTAGCAAATTACTAGCCTAAGTAGAATTAATACTTATTGGGACCCTGGTTTTTTTGCCTTGCCTATTCTTTTTAATTCTGTAAGTTGAGTTCTTTATCAGAATCAATTTCATCATCTAAGTCACTGCCAAACGAGTCATAATCAATGACATCTGGATCATGTTCTGGAACCTCAACAGTAGCTATATTTAAATCATGTTTAGATTTTGGATTGAAATTGAAATTATTTATACTTACAAGAACATCTTTAAGTATATGCTCATCATCATCATACAATTCATCATGCTTTGGATCATAATCCAAATCCTTTGAATCACTACCACTTGTATCATTTTCTTATGTGTCACTCTTAACACTTTCTTTTTCTATTCCATTATCTGTATCCACCTCCACTTCTTTGAAATTTCTCATAGGACCAACCCCTTCTGTCTCATATAGCATTTCACAGTCAACCAAAATCTTAATTGTAGGACTGTTACCTACATGAACTATTATCTCCTTCCTAGTGTTTTCATATTAACCTAGTACCTCATCAAGATCATCAAAGGGATCATCAGTCTCTACTACAATTGGTCATTTATCAGATAAAGCAGGCTGGTCATTACTCAATTTTTTTCATTACTTCACTATTGCTTAATGCCTTAGAGCTAACTTGTTCCCAATCTTTTATCAAATTTCTATGACACATAGGTGTTAAATTTCCTATTCACATCAGGACTACTATCAATTTCTATAGGAGCTTTTCTTAAGTGATTATCATCTGCTATTGTAACTCCCTTCTTAGGTGTAACAAATATAATTGAGTCTATATTACTACTTTCATGTTCAACATACACTAAAATGATCTTATTGTAACATACTTTGCCAACTCTAACACATCAGCATTAACACTCAAAGGGTATAGACCATAATCTAAGCCGAATCTTGGTTTCAAAAAATGGTAGTACATCAAGTATACTACACCATAACCCAGTTTAACTATCATTTCTTTAAGGCCATGTAAACAAAACTCATCAATATCCACAACATCAATATATGATACTTGTCCACCAACATAAGACCTGCTAGGTATTGGTGTAAAGCACCCGCCATGGTGGATTTTAAATGAGACTGACATAGGATTACCACCTGTAATTATAACCCCATAACATTACCAAAACTATACCTTCTTTAAAAACCAAGAACAAAATTTAAGTAAACGGAATTGTTAACATTGGTAACTTTGGACACATATAAGGACTATTATGGACACAGTAAGTGCTAAATATAAGGATGATATATATATATAGGATATTCATGAGGACTGTGGTAAATACAAAAGTGAATAAAGTAGAAAAGAAAAGATCAAAAATGGATTCAACAAACTCAAGCAAACATTCTGTCCAAAATTCGAATTTTTACATATCCATTTTATATTTTTACAAGATAATACATTTCACGACGATTCCGAAAAAGTAAGAAACTTGTTAAACGGATTAATAACGAAAAAGTTTCGTTTTAAAAACGAAGTTGTACGTTAATAAACGATGTCTAAGTTAAATTTTTATAAAAACATTTTTATAAAAATTATAAACAGCAAGGGTTGATATTTTTAACAAATAATACATATTTTTAGGATTCCAAAATGATAAGAATCGTAATTTTTCAATTAATAACGAACAAGTTATGAATTTCGCAAGTTTACGACAATTAATACTTTTATAAAACTATTTTTATAAAAGTTACTATTCATGACAGAAAGTTATATTTTTTTAAACCTCATAAAAATATAGAACTTTCAAATACGAGAACGTCCTCGAATGAATGTTAAAAACGAGCTATAACGAATAAAATACGAACCATTTACGGGTTTTCGACGACGAATACGATTTTTATAAATATCACGTTGATCTTATGTGAACAGTAAAAGTTACTGTTCACAGTAGGTCCGAAATTCCAAAATGTCGAATTATGGATAACTCTTCTTGATACGAAAGATGGGCATTAAGAAACGCCGAGAATGGGCTTAAAACACGGAAAGTTACGCCATGTTTATAAACAGGTAATTATAAACGTTTTTAACTTCTTATACACAATTTATACCAAAAACATAGTTGGTGTTTGAGCTATTTAGAACTTATTAGTGGTTATCAAAGTACTATCATTTCAATAGGGCAGTTTCATAATGAGGGCCTCTTCGGATGGCGGTTCTCGAGAGTTGATGGATTTACGATTTAAGTTCCTTACTCCTGCGATCGTCACTGGCATATGACCTCTTTAATATGATTAGCCCCCGACGATAGTACGATATAAATATATAGGATTACACTTTCAATGTTATCAATTAAGTACATTCTGGTTTTACGAACCTATGATAATGTAGTTGGCTTCGATCTTTTTACGTGACGCATTATCTGCGATATTTGGATTATCAGAACTGAAGGTGTTCGAGTTCATAGCCCCACGTTTGACATGCTTTTGTATTTACAAAGTTATTGTGGGTGGTGAAAAACGCATGCAATGTTTTAATACTGAGACACAAGGGGTGGGTTAAGTTTTATATTATGATTACCTGTTGCCTAGTAGCGATAACCCAATTGAGCCATATCATGATCTGTTAATTTCGACCGGCGCGAATGATGAATAGGATTATTGGGTTTTGATCAAAAACCGTTGGGTGATTAGCTTTAACTGAACTAACGAACGTATACCATGTCGAATATTTAGGATGTTGTGGTTGAAATCACTCGAGGGGCACATGTAAGGCCATATAATTTGGTATCAAATACGTCACGATTCAGGTGTCATTAGCTTAGTGAGCAAACGTAATTACATTTATATGATGTCTGCATTTGTTACATTATCATACACTTGGGAAATCTTGTGGTCCTGCAATCTACGATTTATCAAACCTATGAATTCACCAACATTATTGTTGACGTTTTAAAGCAATGTTTTTCAGGAGATCAGTAAGCATAAGGTGCCAAGGATACATTGGTGATTTTGTTTTGGGATGTCATGCTAAAGATATGGTTGTATTATGTTTTGGGAAACTCATGTGTTGTGAACCAGTATCTTTGTAATAATAATAAGGAACAAGTTAAAGCTTCGGGCTATTTGTATCAAATATTTGTTAAATCCAATGTATCAGTTTTAAAACGACTTTTTGGTCGTTCTATATATATCTTGTGTTATTGATCTATGAAGTAACACGCCCCGGACCCTTATTCCGCTGCGACCCAATTTGGGGGTGTTACAGATTGGTATCAAGAGCCAAGGTTATAGAGAACCAGGTCAAATGTTTTTGCTGGACTATAACCGTTTTCAAACATTGCATTCATAAAAAGGGGTTTTTATGGGACACTAGTTGTTGCATTAGTTAGTTGGACTAGATGCATTCATAATTGATATACGTGGTTATAATATATTACGTATATTACAATAAGAACCTTATATAATATATACTCATAAGTTGTTTCTGCTGGTCACAGTAGTCATGTCAACTGATTCTGCCATTACCTATACTTCTGTTCACTCTGAGGCACGATCTTGGAGTATTCCATCTGAGGATCCTTACGAGGAGGCTGCCCAACAGTTGTTGGAGCAGGCACCACATTCTCCAGAGTATATACCTGATCCCATGGAGCTGGAGGATCATGTACCAGTATACATTCCGGAGCCTGAGCATCCTGAGGACTTAGTGCCAGCTGAGGATGAGGCACCTACACCTCCACTACCACCATTCTTTTTATCTCCACACCATATCATCTTGTCTTTTGAGACCAAATCCCGTGCAGTACGGATGTCTATTTAACACCATACTCCACGATCACCATTTGCTAAGGCAGGCATTACCGAGTTGCTGCTACACTACCTTCATCATCACCACCACCAGAGAATGTTGAGTCACTTAAAGATAACATAAGAGTCTAGCATCTAGAATATTGAGGAGGCACCCTAGCCATAGACAAATAGATTTGTCAGTGTAGATCATTTTGTATTCCACTAAACTTGAGTATACTCGGTTGGTAGTGTTAATAAAAAAGCTTGTACTCTTTTAATCATGTAAAACGATGTAATATGTATTAACTTACGTTTGTGGTTATGTCATGCTACTGTAGATAGGGATTTATTTATAATTTGGTTTTTTTTTTTTTTTTTTTTTTTTTTTTTTTTTTTTTTTTTTTTTTTTTTTTTTCCCTATGGTTGCGTGATCTTTATATTCTTTGCATAAAGTGTCTCACCTTACCTACTTGTTGGGATCACGGAGTGTCATGATTTTCCCTTGAATGAAACTTCATATACATTTTGTTCCCTGTGACTTTCAGGAAACAATGACAACTGTTGATCAAGGGATGAGTGTTGAGGAAATTGAGCGGGTTATAGCCGAGCGAGTGGCTAATGCTATCGAGGCTATTGCCATTTATGAGACGAAAACCAACATGGCCCGTAAGTCAATAAGCCAGACCGAACAACAAGAATGCAAGGTAGCAGGGAATGCTAACAACAAGAGAAAGTGGGAAGGTAACCACAATGGGCAATGTACTATAAAGGGCGGGAATTGCAAGAAGGTTGACCACATGACCCGGGAGTGTAGGAATCCTACTGTTGCTAGGAATCAACGAACTCACACCTGTTATAAGTGTGGAAGTCTGAGACACTTCAAGAGTAAGTGTCCAATAGTGAAGTTTCAGAAACGTGTGGACAAAAAGATCAGCACTCTTTCCGAACGCCAGGCTGAGAACAAGAGGAAGTTGAATAACACTTCCAAGAACAATCAGAACCAACAACAGCCGAACAAGAGGCAAAATACTGGCAAAGATTACGCTGCAGGGCACGGGGAGAAGAAATATTACGGCGGGTCCAAGCCATTGTGTCCTAAATGCAACTATCATCATGATGGTCCATGTCCTCCCAAATGCCACAGGTGCAACATAGTGGGCCATCTGGTCCGTAACTGTAGGAGACCTACAAATGACAATACTACTAACAACCAAAGAGGCACGGGGACAAGTCAGAAGGTTAATTGCTATGAATGTGGGAATCAAGGGCACTACAAGAGGGATTGTGTTGGGAGTAATTGAAAAACGACTAAGTGTTGTTTCTGCTGTTAGAGATATTCATTTCTGGTGATGGCATTAAGTTATTCCTGCTGATTATGTTTCTGCTGGTCATGTTCTCGTTTCTGCTGACAGAGATAGAATCTGCTGGTCATGTTCTCGTTTCTGCTGACAGAGATAGAATCTGCTGGTCATGTTCTCGTTTATGCTGACAGAGATAGAATCTGCTGATCTTATTTATAGACGTGATTAATGTAATTAAGGAATTATAGTTATATTCTAGAATTATCTCATTAATATAGGAATGAGATATATTAGGAAGAGATTGATATTACGCGTTTTTAGGAAGAGATTGATGTATATCTCTTACGCAATTTTAGGAATCTTGTTTAGCAATTTAGGGTTTCTTCTCTATAAAAGAAACCTTTAGCATTAGGGTTTTGTACCGATTTACAAATCACAAAAACAATTTATTATTAATAGAGAGATCCATAGAGGATCATTGGTTATATTTGTTCTTCTTTATTCTGTATTGTTTAGTTTCCGCCTAAACAATTGTTAGAGTCTCTCACGTATATACTTGTGATTACATAAGTACTATACAACCACAAAGGCTAGAAGATCTATCTAGTTTTAGATCCTAACAAAGTTTGATCATTGACATCATCATTAGGTGCAGATGGAACTCTTCCATCATCATAGGTTCTAGAAGAAGTTTGATTGTCAATCTGTTTTTCATCAAAGAATTTAAGATTATTTAAATCATTATCAGATGATTCTTCAAGAATTAGTTGATTTTGTTTAAGAGTTTAATTCATTTTAAAAGGAAATATAGTTTCATAAAATTGAACATATCTTAGATAAGAAATACATTTAGACTCAAGACTGTAAACCTTATAAGCCTTTTTGATGCAGATTAGTCAAAGTCAAAATATTTATTTTCTTTTTTTATTTAAGTTTCTTGTTTGACAATAAACTTTCATTAGGAAAGTATTTAATTTCTAATCAATTATAGATTTGGGAAAAGGAAAGTCAAATCAATCTTTATGTAGATTAATTCTAGTTTTCCTACAAATATAAGGTCTTTTCTTTGTATTGAGCGATCTTTTGAGTTTTGATAAATAAAAGCTTTTGCTTTAATCGAGTTCCCCACTGGAATTATCGATCATACCGTTCTTTTAATTCGTATGTTGTTTGACCGTTAAAGATCCGCATCATTTGGTATCAAAGATATGGTACTAATGGTCGAACAAAATCGCGAAGAGCATCTAATTCGTTGATTCATCGAACGAGCAACGAACTAGATCCACGCGACGTGAAGATCGCAAGCCTCACGCAACGGATTCAAGAACTCGAGTTCCCGCATTTACAGCAGGACTCGCCGGCGGAAGAGGCGGAAACTGAGTTCAACATTTGGGATGATGGGTCAGAGGACGTCAATCATTTTGGTGGAGGAAACCCTGGGTTTCATGATGACCACTATGATAACCCTTTGTTGACAAAGAAAACCGAATCAGAACCTATTATTTGGGATATAGGAGATGAGGAAGATGAGTATCCTTTTGTTAATATATATCCAAGTTTTCAAGAAGAACCTATCGTGTTAGTGGAAGAAGAATCGTATCCTGTGTATGACATCGATAATAAAGAAGAAGTATCGATGCCGGTTTATGATACTGATATTGAAGATGTCATTGAGGAGGAAGAAGGATTTGATGGGAAAGGAAAATTTGGTGGAGAAGAAGACAACATAGAAGACATTGTAGTTGTGGCTAATGATCTTTGTTCTTTAATGATCCAAACTATTTTAAATGTTGATTTTGAGGAAGACATTAATACAAAATCACACGAGATGATGTCGTTTGGAAAAAGTATTATTATCAAGGTTAGCCAAAGTTTATTCAAATTTCTGATTTGTAAAAAATATCAAGAATGGTATTTGAATGCTTCACCCATGGTCGATAAATTAGGTTTTAAGACGATCAAGGTTCGATGTCGAGTCATTATAACGAAAGGAAATTTGATGTAGGGGATACAAATTTGGATGCTACGAGTACAAGGGACGAGTGAGGCAAACTCGAGGACGAGTTTTTTTAAATGGGGGAGGATGATGCAGATAAGTCAAAATCAAAATATTTACTTTCTTTTTTTATTTAAGATTATTGTTTGACAATAAACTTTCATTAGGAAAGTATTTAATTTCTAATCAATTATTGATTTAGGAAAAGAAAAGTCAAATCAATCTTTATTTAGATTGATTCTAGTTTTCCTACAAATATAGGGTCTTTTGTTTGTATTGAGAGATCTTTTGAGTTTTGATAAATAAAAGCTTTTGCTTTAATCGAGTTCTCCACTGGAATTATCGATCCAACTGTTCTTTTAATTCGTATGTTGTTCGGCCATTAAAGATCCGCATCATTTTTTGTTGTATAAAAACCAATGAGAACACATTTTTCTGATATAGCAGAAAACTTATCAGAGTTATTCAGAATAGATGAGAAGCAGAGACACCCAAAACATCTCAAGTGAAAGAGTTTTGGTTTAAAACCATACACAAGCTCAAAAGGAGATTTTCCATTAACAACAGGAGGAAGGAAACCTGTTAATAAGATAAACAACAGTCAATATACACTCAGTCCACATAGACAAAGAAAGACCACTTTGAAATAACAAACTTCTAGCAATATTTAATAGATGTTTGTGCTTCCTCTCAACAATACCATTTTGCTGAGGAGTATAAACACAAGAAGTCTGATGTACTATACCAAGGTTATTGAACAGATTAGACATCTTATTATTAACAAATTCAGTACCATTATCATATATGACAGTTTTAACACTGGTATTAAATTGGTTATGAATGAGATTAATAAAACTGACAAATAAGTCATAGACTTCATCTTTTGTTTTACAAGATAGACCCAAACAACCCTGGTATAATCATCAACAACATTTAAGAAATAATTGAAGCCATCCTTACTAATGACTTTATAAATGAATCAATTCACCAATAACAGTGTTCTGATGATCACTGATAGGAAAATGCTCTCCGGTTTGTTTAGCCTTGTGACAGATATCATAAGGAGAAACCTTTGAGTCTTTGGTGAAAGTAAGATCATGTTTAAGCACATCAACAACTTGGTTAGAAGGATGACCAAGTCTGGTATGCCACAAAGACTTATAAGTAAAACATATAACAGAATGATTACCTAAAGTTTAACATTTAGAAGTTAAGGAAGAGGGAGTGTCAAACAAGTATAGGCCACCATTCTTACTACCAGTCCCCACACTTTGGTTTTGATGCAAATCCTAAATATAACACTTAGTCTCAAATAAAACCAACAAACATTCTACTATCCTTAATAAGCTTGTTAACAGACAAGAGACTAAAATAATATTCTGGCACAACCAACACATCAAATAAAACATCTTTGTCAGATAATCTTAGATTACCAACATATTTAATTTTAGCAAGGGTTCCATTAGGATGACCTACAGTTAAATTTAGATCAGATATATTAATAATGCCAAACATATTAGTTGTAAAAATGGTCATGCCTTGATTAGCACCATAATCTATAATCCATCCCATGGTAATTTTACACATTATGAAATTACTATTAAAAAACACTTTATAGTTTATATTGAAGAAAACATTATTGTTGAAAAAACTTGCACTACCTGCCATATTGGCCTGCATATTTCCAAAAGGCACCTCATTGACGAGACTCATCAATTTCATCATCTATTCATTTTTGAAAGACAATGTAGTACAATTCTCACTAAAAGATGCAACAGTATTTGCATTAAAAGATTTTTGAAAACGATTTTGTTTAGGATTGATGTGGGTGTTGCGAACTCACAAAGAAGTTTTACAACTCCCTAGGCAAAGTACCTAGCCGTTGTAGTGTAGTAAGGTAAGACTCGAGGGTTGTTATCGTTCTCTAAGGGAATAGGTTAGGAAGGCTCGAACTAAAAGTAACTAAGATCTAAAGGATTGAAAGAAGATTATTTTTGCATTTTTCTATTTTTAGAAAGCAGGTAAAATCTGTGGTTTGAAGGCGTTTGGTTTTTAAACTAATTAAACTATAATTAAATCCAAACTATTTGTAGGAAACTCGATAGGTAAATAAAAAGTGTTTACTTAATCATGCATGTTCCTTAGTTTGCTTTTCCTAATTCTATTGCTTTGTCACACTTGTGATGCGATGTGTAAGTATTTCCTAATTCATGAACGAATTACACGAACCCGTCGTCTACGTAATATTCTGTTAAGGTAACACACGAGTAAGGTAGTATGAAGACTGTTACAAAGCCCCTAATAGTACACTACGTGCATTAAAACACTTAAAAGGTGATCATCCATAGATAGGTAAGGTAGTATGAAGACTGTTACCGATGGAATCCTTTCTACACAATCACATTTCCCTAGACGTCTATGCTAGTCTAATATTTTATGACTAGTTTTCTAAAGCCTAACGCGCACATCCATCAACAAGAAGCAATATTAAAAGGATCTATAAACTAATTCACATTCAATCATAAGTAAACACTATGAGATCTAGCCTAACATGTTAAGAAGAAGCGAAGAACAATAATTAATTAGACAACACATAGACATATTGAAAGATTAAAAGATAAAGAACTTCGTTAATCAAAACATGGAGTTTAGGTGGTTACAAAGGGGTTTGAGGACCCTAAAAATGACCTAACTACTACTGATAATCGTACTCTAATAATGACTCTCGAGTTCCACACTTAAAACCCTAATTATTTTGCATATATAAAAAATGACCGCGACGGCGTCGCTTTGTAATATTGACGCCGTCGCTTTGTAATATTGACGCCGTCGCTTCGTCAAATCTTTTGGGGTTTCACTAAGTCGGTTAAGTTCTGACACCGTCTCTCTGATGATCTAATGTCGTCACAATTTATTGTGACACCGTCTCCAGGGTATGTGTGCCTTTTTCTTCTTCGACTTTGGTGTAGAGTTGTAATCTAGTCCGTTTCTTCCTCAAATGAGCCCAAGTCATGTGTGTTTCGATGGCCCTCATGGCTAGGTCTGGAATAACCTCCTAGGGTACGGATAGGATTTTCGTCTCCCATGATGGTTGACGAAAATAGTGTAACAAAACAAAAAGAACAAAGAAAAGATAGACTACGAGAAAGCTAATTGACAGAAATTAAAATCTCACTCGATAGAATCAAGTGAGTAGACCTAAGCTAAATAAAATTCTAAACCTAACTATTCCCCATGTAGCGGCGCCAAAAACTTGATGTGGGTGTTGCGAACTCACAAAGAAGTTTTACAACTCCCTAGGCAGAGTACCTAACCGTTGTAGTGTAGTAAGGTAAGACTCGGGGGTTGTTATTGTTCTCTAGGGGAATAGGTTGGGAAGGCTCGAACTAAAACTAACTAAGGTCTAAGGGATTGAAAGAAGATTATTTTTGCATTTTTATATTTTTAGAAAGCAGGTAAAATCTGTGGTTTGAAGGGGTTTGGTTTTTAAACTAATTAAACTATAATTAAATCTAAACTATTTGTGGGAAACTCGATAGGTAAATAAAAAGTGTTTACCTAATCATGCATGTTCCTTAGTTTGCTTCTCCTAATTCTATTGACTTGTCACACTTGTGATGCGACGTGTAAGTATTTCCTAATTCATGAACGAATTACACGAACCCGCCGTCTACGTAATATTCCGTTAAGGCAACGCACAAGTAAGGTAGTATAAAGACTTACAAGGCCCCTAAGAGTACATTATGTGTATTAAAACACTTAAAAGGTGATCATCCATAGATGGGTAAGGTAGTATGAAGACTGTTACCGATGGAATCCTTTCTACACAATCACGTTTCCCTAGACGTCTATGCCAATGTAATATTTTATAGCTAGTTTTCCAAAGCCTAACGCGCACACCCATTAACAAGAAGCAATATTAAAAGGATCTATAAACTAATTCACATGTAATCATAAGCAAACACTATAAGATCTAGCCTAACATGTTAAGAAGAAGCGAAGAATAGTAATTAATCAGACAACACATATACATATTGAAAGATTAAAAGATAAAGAACTTCACTGATTAAAACATGGAGTTTAGGTGGTTACAAAGGGGTTTGAGAACCCTAAAAACGACCTAACTACTGATGATAATCGTACTCTAATAATGGCTCCCGAGTTACACACTTAAAACCCTAATTCTGAGTTTGTATAAAATGACAGCGACAACGTCGCTTTGTAATCCTGACGTCGTCACTCCGCCGAATCTTCTAGGGTTTCACTATGTCAGTTAAGTTCTGACGCCGTCTTGATTTTCCCGACGCCGTCTCTTTGATGATCCGATGCCGTCACAAGTTATTGTGAAGCTGTCTCCAGGGTCTGTGTGCTCTTTTCTTCTTCGACTTTGGTGTAGAGTTGTAGTCTCGTCCGTTTCTTCCCCAAATGAGCCCAAGTCACGTGTATTTCCTCCAAATGCCATCCAAGTGCTAAAAACACAAAAAGAGACCATTAGGCATGTATTTTAGAGATATTTGCATGATTTATGGGGTTAAATGACCCCGAAAAAATGTATAAAATGACACCTCATCAAGGACCAATGCTCTTATTGTAACCAAGAGGATAACCAATCAAGTCAAAACATCTGCCAACAGTATGCCCAACCTTCCCATAGTTTTTACAAATCAAATTTGGGTTGGGTCCTCTGTTATTACCACTATTGTTACCATCATTATTAAACTTCGTATTGTCAACCCTTTTATTCCCATTATTAGTCCAATTATTGGTTTTAGATACAAAACCAGATATATGAGGTTTAGACACAAAACCAGAAGAAGAAGAGGCAATGCCTCTATGAGATTCTTCTCTAGAAATACTGGCAAAGGCATCCTTAACATCAGGGAGATTCTCCCTATATAGAAGACTACTCCTGATAGGTTGAAACACATCAGTAAGACCCATCAAAAATTGCATAAGTTTCATTAATTTGTTATGTATTAAAATATCTTTCTTAGCAACACAAGAACACTTAGGTAATTTGGTCATAATGTCAAACTCTACCCATAAGGATTTAAGCTTATGATAATATTCAGAAACAGTTAATTCACCTTGCTTAAAACCATGAATCTTTTGAAGCAAATTGAAAATTATAGACCCATCAGGTTTATCATATGTTTCTTTAAGTTCAGCCTAAACCTCAGCAATATTATTAAAAAAAATTGACCAAGAAACAAATCTTCAGACACAGAATTTAACAACCAAAAGAGCACAATAGAATTACATCTCTCCCATTGATTATAAAAGGGATCACTATTAGCATAAGCACACTTAACACATGTACCATCAATAAAACTAGTTTTGTTTCTAGTGTCAATGGCAAGTTGCATAACAGCAACCTATACTCTATAATTTTT
Organism: Tanacetum coccineum; assembly: GCA_026074375.1. Lineage (NCBI taxonomy): Eukaryota > Viridiplantae > Streptophyta > Magnoliopsida > Asterales > Asteraceae > Tanacetum > Tanacetum coccineum. Next base: position 9,195 of record BQNB010003500.1, on the reverse strand, counting down.
AGTACCAGTTAATTTCATAGAGATAATAGTATTAAAACTGAAATCACTATTCCGCAAATGCAGAGGATTACCCAAATCTAAACTACTGATCAAATCCTTACTAGAACTATGACCAACCATAATGAAACAAGCAAAGAAACACTAATAAACAGATAAACGTAAAAGCAGAACAAACAAACAAACAAGAGCACAAAAGAACAAATAACAACAAATAAAATGCAAGAACATAAAATAAACCAAGATCAAACAACTCCTAAGATTACAAGAACTTGAGTGAGAGAACTGGAGTTGGCCAGAGCAAGTATTCACACCAATAAGAGTTGGAGGATCAAGATGTTAACCGAACTCGTTTCTACCCTCTACAATCAATATTTTTAAATCTTAAAGAGAATGAACACACTTACAGAGCAATAAGCATCGGAATCACAAGATCAATCACCCACACACTTGATTCACTTAGTCAAGTGTATAGATGAAACAAGAACACAAAAGCCCCAAAATTAAAATTAGGGTTTCAAGAACCCTAAAATCAATTTTCTTCAATTAAACCACAGATCCACAAAATCAACACCCAATATATCGATACCATCAAGATCCACCTCCAATTGATCACAAGAAACCAAGAAACTAAAAACCCCCAAATTGATCAAACCCTAATTTTTCAAAAACACCAGATCGAGAGACTAAGCTCTTATACCATGTAAAAATAATACACAGTAATGAGCAAATCCAACCAACCACCCCTTGATTTACTTATAAGATCAATGTTTACAATACAAAGGAGAGAAATAAGATAGATCACAAAGAATGATCTATCAATACAACATAATACAATAAAAGAAACAGATAGATCAAGATGATTAATCTATCAATACAAGAATCACAATAAAAATCAAAGAGAGAGTTTAAGACTTTAAGAGAGAGACAAATGAATCAGATATCAACCCTACAAGAATCACAATAAAAATCAGAGAGAGAGAGTTTAAGACTTTAAGAGAGAGACAAATGAATCAGATATCAACCCTACAAGAATCACAATAAAAATCAGAGAGAGAGAGTTTAAGACTTTAAGAGAGAGACGAATGAATCAGATATCAACCCTAGCAATCAGCTCCAGCTTCTATAGCCATAAAAGAATCAACAATTGACACCTTAAGTCCCTGCACATATCAAACAAATACAACACAAACAAAACTTTTGGTTAGATGTTAGAAAGAATAGAAGAATGACAGAATGGTTCCTGAACTATATATCAAGGAAAACTTGATACTTTCAACACTGTGGGAACCTAATGTTCGTATGACATTGTTACTTGTTTTTGTCGATCTAAAAGATTTGCTTTGTAATATTTGTAGGGATTTTTTTTTTCATTTTTACCATGTATATTTATAATTTACATTGTTCATATTTCTCATATTGTTACATTGCATCTAGTGGCTCTTGTAAAGTGCTATTATATATAGCCTCAAGTAGTTGCTTGCTTTCTCCTATAGCGGGAATAATGATTTGTGTCTTGCAAAGTCGTCCAAAATCGTATCAAACATTTGTAAGCATAGGTGGTTCGGTTTATGCTTCCAACTACACAAGAAAATGACCGTACGTGTAGTTTTCACGATAAAAATGTAAAAATACATAGTTTAGGAGTAAGGCTGAGCAAAATTAACAGAAAACTGATAAATCGAGCCGAACCGAACCGAAACGAACTTATTCGGTTCAGTTTTCGGTGTCATATAATTATGGTTTTCGATTTTGGTTTTGCTCGGTTCGGTTCGGGTCAAAAACAAAAAAATACACATAAACTATCTAAACC